>BLSH010328248.1:1174532-1186241 GCA_018402905.1 Glandirana rugosa
GTCGAGAAGAACTGAAACACCCCAAAATACAAGCAGAATGGTCCTCAATTGATCCGTCCCTTTCTCAAGTCGACCGGGGAGGGGACCCCCGGCAGGAGGAAAGGATGTTATTTTGGGGGGGAGTGTCTCCTGAGAGGTCAAGCCTAGTTAACTCCTGGTAAGACGAACATAAAACCCCACAAAGTCAAGAAGAGCTGCGTCTGTCAGTGAACTCGGAGAAAAGGATTTTACGGTAAGTTATAATAAAATCCCTTTTTTCATCCATCTGCCTCCTTTGCAGCCTATACTTTCTTGAGCACCACAGGTGCAATTCAGCTGTAAGGACTTGATTTGCAGACCTGCTCATGTTGCTGCTGTCATCTTGCATACACAACACCATATACGGAATCCTTCCAGCTCACTTTTTAATAGGCAGAGATTGAGGGTGCTCATTAAGCTTTAATTTTCTTCAAGGATGCAAAGATAGCGTCATGTTCGTTCCATCATGAGTTTTTTGTTGATTTTCACGTTTTGTTATGTACTGGAATGGCTTGCACATATAGCTGTTCTGTGAAGCACTACTACAGCTGCCACCTATCCTTCAGCCTTCAACCCCTTCGCCCTAGAACTGGTCACACAGTCTGATTTTGATCATTAGATCAACTGATTTACAAACACCTATACGTCACTCTGCATCACCTAAACAATTACTTTAATCTTATCCTGTCGGGTAGGCCCTTGCACTATAAGGCAGATTTTGTTGATCTGACAGATCAAAATGTCTGGCATTGTGTGAAAGGCCATTGGTCTTCTACAGTGTTGGACTTTATCTTCTGTGCTAGCAGTATGTCTATCTGTACAGTGGGGTTATCTCAGTACTTAAGTCAACAATGATCAGGGATACTCAAAGCAATGGGAGCATCCATTGTACAGAAACTCGTAACAATGGGGGCATCCACTGTGCAAAGAGATTCATAACAATGGGGGCACGCACTGTACAGAGAGACTGGTAACAGGAGCACCCACTGTATAGAGACACTGGTAAAAAAAAAATAAGGCCGCCAACAGTACCAAGACTCTTGTAACAATAGGAGCACCCACTGTACAGTTATTCTGCTCATTGTGTACAGAGACCACAATGGGAGCACCCGCTGTAGCAACACACTCGTAACAGGTACACTTGTAGCAATGGGAGCACCAAGTGTTCAGAGACTCTTGTAACAATGGGAGCACCCACTGTTCAGAGACACTCGTAACAATGGGAGTACCCACTGTACAGGAATCCTTGTAACAGTGGAAGCACCCACTGTGCAGAGACACTCGTAATAATTGAAGTACCCACTGTACAGAAATCCTTGTAACCGTGAGAGCACCCACTGTACAAATACACTCGTAACGATGGGAGCACCCACTGTACAGAGACACTCGTAATAATGGGAGCACCCACTGTACAGAGACACTCGTAACGATGGGAGCACCCACTGTACAGAGACACTCGTAATAATGGGAGCACCCACTGTACAGAGACACTCGTAATAATGGGAGCACCCACTGTACAGAGACACTCGTAATAATGGGAGCACCCACTGTACAGAGACATTCGTAACAATGGCAGCACCAGCTGTGCAGAGGCACTCGTAACAATGGCAGCACCAGCTGTACAGAGGCACTCATAACAATGGCAGCACCCGCTGTACAGAGGCACTCAGTACGTTGGGAGCACCTATCATACAGAGTCTTTTAACAATGGGAGCACCCGCTGTACAGAGACTTGTAACAATTGGAGCACCCACTGTACAGAGACTTGTAACAATTGGAGCACCCACTGTACAGAGACACATATAACGATAGGAGCACCCGCTGTACAGATACTTGTAACAATAGGAATACCCACCTAGAGAGATGCAAACTTTGAACTATTTGGAATTGCTTGCATCCAATGTCCAGGGAATGGTAAGTATATACTATAAAAAAACAAAAACATTTTGATAATCTTTTCTTCATATGTGCTCATAATGCTGTATCAAATTGCTGGTTAGAGAATGAGCATGTACTGTACATAGAAGCTTATATGCTGGAAGCATCCTCGATGTAGAGAGATACTCATAACACTGAACATCTACTACTGTCAGAGCTTTGTAAGCATTGGCTCTATACAGACACCTGGAGACACCCATAACACTGTGAGAATCTTTTTCTACTAAGATATTATTAACACTGTACAGAATCCACTGTGCATTGATAATTGTTTCAGCATTCATTGTACAGAGACGCCCATAGCTACCCAATGTGCATCCAGGGTAAGGAGGTGATCAGCACACTTGTGCACATGGGTGAAGTTTTGTAGAATGGCACTCTTCATTTTATTCCCAAATTATCAAAGCCAAAGGTAGTCCAAAAGCAGTGAGAACACAGCTAAGGGAACAAAGACGTTTAAACTGGGTCCCTGGTTCCCTTAGGGCCCAAACCCAACTGCAGCCACTGTAGCCCCAATAGCCACTCACAATATGTTTTCTTTGGAGGAAAAAATAAATAGCTGCAGTCGTTGGCGGACCGTATTTTGTCTAGAGCGTGCCTGTGCGTCGTCTTATTTTTAAATAATGTTTTTCTGTTTTAGTTTTATAGCCGAAAAGGTTGTACTTTATTTAAGTATGAAAATGTGTTTTCATTTTTTTTTGTTGTTAAAATGTTTAAGTTTTGAGAAAATGTTAATATCTGAAAATTGCTTTGTGCTTTTTTTTATCTGTATTTTATAGAATTCAAAAGTCATTTCATGATATCACAGTGTAATCTAAATTAAAGCAATTAAACATGAATTTCGGATTCCCGTGTCCTTCATAATGTTTTTCCTTTTAATATGTGCAAGTGAAAAATTCATTGTAATTCTGAAGCTTAAGATAATGGTACAGGCGTATTTAGTAAGTTACAACAAAGCGCTGAAAGCTAGCAATACTGTGCCATTTGCAGGAGATGAGTACAGGAGGTATGACAGCAGGCAGTACATGCAGAAGAGGAGTGCAGGGGATGTGACAGCAGGCAATATGTGCAGAAGAGGAGTTTGGAGATGGACAGCAATATGTGCTGTAGAAGAGTGTGGAGGGTATGAGAGCGGACAGTACATTTAGCAAGAGTGGAGTGCATGGGGGTCTTACAACAGCCAGTATGTGCAGGAGGGGAGTGCAGAGTCTGACAATTGGCAATATGTGTAGGAGAGGAGTTTGAAGGATATGACAGTGTGCAGTATGTACAGGAGAGGAGTGCATAGGGTCTGACAACAACCAGTATGTGCAGGTCTGGAGGGTCTGACAGATGGCAATATGTGTAGGAGAGGAGTGTAGAGGGTCTGACAACCATTATGTACAGGAGGGGAGGGTCTGGCAGAGGGCAATTTGTGTAGGAGAGGAGTGTAGAGGGTCTGACAACTAGTATGTGCAGGAGGGGAGTGCATGGCTATGACAGTGGGCAGTATGTGCATAAGAGGATTGTGGAGGGCCTGACAGCAGGCAGTATGTGAAGGAGAGAAGTGCAGAGGGTATGGCAGTGGGTAGTATGTGCAAAAAGGAGTGTGGAGGGTCAGACAACCACCTGTACCTGCAGGAGGGGAGTGCGGAAGCTATGACAGTGGGCAATATGTTTAGGAGAGGAGTGTGGAGGGTCTGCCAGTTGGCAGCACATGGAGGGTCTGACAATGGGCAATATGTGTAGGAGAGGTGTGCAGAGGGTATGACAGTGGGCAATATGTGCAGGAGAGGACTGCAGAGAGGGTCTGACAACAACCAGTATGTGCGGAGGCTATGACAGTGGACAATATGTGGAGGGTCTGACAGCAGGGGCCGCATGTGCAGGAGAAGAGTATGGAGGGTCTGACAGTAGTCAGTATGTGAAGGAGAGGAGTGTGGAGGGTCTGACAACAACCAGTGTGTGCAGAGGGGAGTGCGGAGGCTATGACAGTGGCCAATACGTGGAAGGTCTGACATCAGGGGCAGTATGGAGGGTCTGACAGTGGGCAGTACATGGAGAGTCTGACAATGGGCAATATGTGTAAGAGAGGAGTGCAGAGAGTATGACCGTGAGCAATATGTACAGAAGAGGACTGCAGAGGGTCTGACAACAATCAGTATGTGCAGAGGGGAGTGTGGAGGCTATGACAGTGGCCAATACATGGAGGGTCTGATAGCAGGGGCAGTATGTGCAGGAGAGGAGTGTGGAGGGTCTGCCAGTGGGCTGTACATGCATGATCTGACAATGGGCAACGTGTAGGAGAGGAGTGCAGAGGGTATGACAGTGGGTAGTATGTGCAAGAAAGGAGTGCAGAGGGTCGGACAACAACCAGCATGTGCAGGAGGGGAGTGCAGAGGCTATGACAGTGGGCAATATGTGTTGGAGAGGAGTGTGAAGGGTCTGACAGCAGGCAGAATGTGCAAGAGAAGAGTATGGAAGGTCTGACAGTGGGCAGTATGTGAAGGAGAGAAGTACAAAAGGTATGACAGTGGGTAGTGTATGAAAAAGAGCAGTGTGGAGGGTCGGACAACAACCAGTACGCGCAGAAGGGGAGTGCGGAAGCAGAGGATATGACAGTGGGCAGTATATGCAAGAGGGGAGTGCAGAGGGTCGGACAAGTATGTACAGGGGAGTGTGGATGCTACGACGGCAGCAATGTGCCATCTATTAGGGGCGCACTGGCGCCGCCCCCCCATACATCTTTTACATTATCTACATACAGGGTGCCGGATGCATGGATTACAATGGAAGAGATGGTTTTCTGAAGCACGTGATTAGAGCCGGAGGCTCTAATAGGCTTCAAAAAAGGGTGGGCTTGGGTCGCAGAGCACTGTGCTCCGAGCCCACCCAGTTGTGTGACAATAGCTAGCGATTTCACACTGATTCTCCTCCTGGCCAATCAGGAAGAGGATCATGAGACCTGTCACCTGATTGGCCAAAAGTAGATGAGATCTGATTGGCCGCCAAGAGGTGGAGGGAGGAGGGAGAGGAGGGAGAGAAGCCGCTAAGGAAACAAGGGAGAGAGCGCCGGAAGTGCTGAGGTGGGGTAAGTGTGGGCCCTGACTGACAGACACGGGGTGGGGGGACTGTGCCGCCCGTGACCCCCACAACCCGGCTGACTGGGGGGATGGGTGGTAGTGGGCAGATTGTTTGCCCCCCCCCCGAAAAAAAAACCTACCAGCCACCACTGTTTGACAGTGAGCAGTATGTGTAGGAGAGTGTAGAGGGTCTGGCATGGGGCAGCATGTGCAGGAGAGGAGTGCAGAGTCAGTGACAATGGACAATATGTGTAGGTGAGAAGTATGGAGGGTATGTACAGGGGGGTCTGACGACAACCAATATGTGCATAAGGGGAGTGTGGATGGGCCATATGTCTTGGAGAGGAGTGTGAATGTTCTGACAGCAGGCAAGGCAGTATGTGCAGAAGGGGAGTGCAGGGGGTATGACAGTGGGCAGTGTGTGCAGGAGTGGAGTGTTGAGGGTGTGACAGTGGGCCGTGTGTGCAGGAGTGGAGTGTTGAGGGTGTTGCAGTGGGCAGTGTGTGAAGGAGTGTGTAGTTGAGGGTGTGACAGTGGGCAGTGGGTGAAGGAATGGGGTGTTGAGGGTATGACAGCGGGCAGTATGTGCAGGAGTGGAGTGTTGAGGGTGTGACAGTGGGCAGTGTGTGAAGGAGTGGGGTGTTGAGGGTATGACAACGGGCAGTGTGTGAAGGAGTGGAGTGTTGAGGGTATGACAGTGGGCAGTGTGTACAGGGGAGCCATATCAGAGGGTTTGACAACAGCCAATGTGTGCAGAAGAGTCTCAGATAATATGGCAGCTGGCAGTATGTGCAGGAGAGGAGTGTAGAGAATATGACCATGGGCAATATACATAGGAGAGATTATTTGTTATTCTTAACTGCAGCACTGCTCAGACCAATCCCCAGTCACCTACAAAGACCTGTCACTCTGAAACCAAGCTCCTTTAAGTGTATGAAAACCTTAACAATGAAGTTCTTTTATTTCCACCATATTAAATATACCATTAAAAGTGTTCTCTTATGACTGTTTGGCAAGTGCAAAAACAAAAAAAAATGTTAATCCTGCCAGCAAACCCAGTAAACTGCACTGTTAGCAGCAGTATTATTAGTCCTGCCCAAGTCTCTGTGATTTACAGAACTTTTATGTTATTGAGGTGGTGGAGACTTAAAAAGCTTCTCCTAGGGTGACAGGGCTGCTCCACAATAGATAGTTTGGTGAGTGAAGGTTGTCACCCTAGGAGAGGAAGGGTGTTACTGACTAGATCAGCCTTTCTCAACCTTTTCAACTCAAAGGAACCCTTGAAATAATTATCTGGCCTTGGGGAACCCCTGCTAAAAATTAAAAATCTACAACTCACGATACATTAGTGTGATGGTCAATGGAAAGAATGCTCCTTACAGTTGTGGCCATTGGGAAGAATTACCCCTTACAGACGGCTAAAAATGATCAATGGTATCATTGGGAATTTATCTGAGAGGTAGAAATTGATCAACTCCTAGCAACCTCTGGAGGAACCCTAGGGTTCCACAGAAACCTGGTTGAGAAACCCTGGACTAGATGAAGATACGTTCAAAAGGAAAAAAAAACGAATGCAGCCACCACAACTTAAGGCTGACAAACAACTGTATATAAAAATGTTCATTCCTGGTTTTGGGCACAAAGACAAATATTTTAGTTATTTTCTTTTGTAGCTTAAAATGTAAAGTGGCGTGCTGCCCCCAGGCAGTGCCAGTGTAATATCTCAAATACAGGAAGAACTGTGTGCTCATATAGGGAGGAGGAAGGATAAGGTTTGCCACCACGCAGGTTACTGCTCCAGGTGAAGAGTACTAGGCCTTGGAGTCCAAACCATCTTCCCACACGGGCCTGCTGATGTCTATGATCTCCACTGAGCCAATGAGAACATTGCAGCCAGACAAATGAAACTAATTTTAATTCAGAATATTGAATGGAGTATAATGTAGAGTTATATCCATATCTTCCTGACTGTAATTCTCGACTGAACAGTCGTCGTCTTGCTTTCCTGGAAATTGCTTGGAAAGATCATTTTTGTTATGACCTGCTATTATAGCTGAGCCCCCCAGTGTTTTCCAAGAAATCCTCGTTTGCTTAAACAGTACTTAAAATAGTGCATGAAGATCATTACAGTATCAGAATGGCGCTTAAAGCTGAATTTTCGAAAGCTATAAGATTAATTCAGCTCATTAATACATCATTAAATTTATTTTCCTAGTCATACAGGCTCTTTGATCAATAAGACTGGATTTTATGCAGCTACCTTAAGGTGAAAGGACCCTGGAAAAAAAAAAAGCTGCAGGGATATCCCCCTTAACTCCAGCCCGTGCCCCTCCCCCTGATTTCTCCATCAAGATCAATAATACAACGACCAGTCCCTCCCCTCATGCCCAGGTCCTAGGTGTAATCCTAGACTCTGACCTGTCCTTTCAGCCCTAAATCCAATCACTGTCCAAATCATGCAGAGTTCACCTCCGAAAAATCTCCAAAATACGTCCCTTACTAACCGCTGACACTACTAAGCAACTTATTCACTCCCTAGTTATCGCTCGCCTTGACTATTGTAGCTCCCTCCTAATTGGCCTACCTCTCCACAAGCTATCCCCTCTTCAGTCTATCATGAATGCTGCTGCCAGGCTCACCCGCCTTACCACTCCTCTCTGCCAATCCCTCCACTGGCTTCCCATTTTCCAAAGAATAAAATTCAAAACCCTAACCAAGACCTACAAAGCCATTTACAATTCTGCCCCAAGCTACATCATCAATCTTATCTCCAAATATCGCCCAAACCGTCCTCTTCGCTCCTCCCAAGAGCTTCTGCTCTCTATCTCCCTTGTCTCCTCCTCCCATGCTTGTCTCCAGGACTTCTTCAGAGCCTCTCCCATCCTCTGGAATTCTCTACCCAATCTGTCCACCGATCTCCTACTCTGTCCACTTTTAGGCAATCCCTGAAAACTCATTTGCAGGGAGGCCTATCCTGCTTCCAGCTAACAACGGAATCTTCTACTCCCCTCATCAGTTCATCCCTCACAGTCCCTACCTTTTGTTTCACCAACCCCTCCCTCTTAGATTGTAAGCTCGCAGGAGCAGGGCCCCTCTAACCCTCTTGTTTTGAATTGTACCATTGCTGTAATGTCTCTCTTTATATTGTAAAGCGCTGCACAAACGGTTGGCGCTATATAAATCCTGTATAGTAATAATAATAACTCCTCCCACTCGTAGCTATCCCAAGTTTTTTTTGCTAATGTCCTTAGTTGATGGAACTCTTCCCTATACTGAAAGAAGCTTACCCCCTTATATGGAGGTTTTGCTATAACTCTATTTTTCTGGATGATGATATTCCAAGATGATTCTATCAACAGGCTGCATCATGGCTACTGTGGCTTTTCATGCATCTTCCGGATCAGTGAACTTCCTGACAGAGCTGTGGGGGACTGTGCAGGGATCACACCTGGTGGAAGATGTGGGGTTGACCTGTAATGTTGCTTTGCACTAAATAGTGCTGTGGGTGCTCTGCTTAGCATGGAGCGCAATGTGCAAAGTTAGCCACAGGGTTGCTATACAGGACTAGGGCTGTGGGCTGCCTGGTGCAAAGTCCTATCACTGAAGACCCCTACGGGGGAGAGCCCATTGTGGGGGATGAGGCCAGGATTTGGTTAATTCCTCATTTTATCCTGCTTAGGCCACTTTCACACTGTGACCACCCGAGCCTCAGCGGTAAACCGCCATTAATTTAGTGGCGATCTACCACTGTAATAGCAGCGCTGTGGTGCTGCTATTCGGGCGGCAGCACAGCACTTTTAACCCCCCACAAGGGGTTAAATGGGTTAAAAGTGCCAGCGCTCGGTGCTCCCGGAGTGGTGTACAGCTGCTACGGGAGCACTGGCCATTCATTTCATTGGGCAGGGGTGGTGGAGGAGCGGTGTATACACTGCTCCTTCATCGCCCCAAAAATCATGCATGCAGGAGTTTAATTTTCCTCTCGCAAGCGCACCACCCTGAGCCGCCCCAGTGTGAAAGGACACACTGGGTTTAATTGGGAGATGCTTTACAGGCGCTATTTTTAGCTAAATAGCGATTGTAAAGCGCCTGAGTGTGAAAGGGGCCTTACTGAAGTGGTAAGTACAGGGTGAAAGCCCTTTTAAACAATCAGTCCAGGGTGCGCTTGTTTGGATGTTTCCATTTGGGGTGCATTGGGAACCCCTGATGACCCTTCCAGTGGTTGTGGAAAGAGCCATGATAATCCATTTTTAAATCTGGCACAATTGTCGCTCACCGGACACACCTAGTGCAGTGCTATTGTGCCTGTGTGTATCTCCTTATTGATGCTGTACGCTCTTATTTAGCATTATAGCAGCCAAACTCCGCTCACCCTAAGGTGTCCAATATGGGGGTTTCTTAAATTCCTAAAACTAGCGAAGACTTTTCAGGTGCACTCGTTGCTGAAACCGCATGGAGACTAGCCTCACATAAAGAAGATTTTCACTGCTTCAAAATGTTTTGTCCAATCGTATCCTACTGAAGAAAATTCCCTTAGCAAATGGGCACTTCCTGTGGTGGATCCTAACTTTCAGGACTCTCGCAGCTACCTTGGAGGATAATCCAGTGTTCAAAGCCCCAATAGATAAGAGGTTGGATGCCCTCCTTAAGGCTTTATTTTCTTTGGTGGGCCCTGCCATGCAACCCACAGTTGTAGCTATGGAAGTCTTCCAGACCATTGTTGTCTGATACTAAGGGCATGGCTCAAAATCCCAGGTCTATCCTTACAGGTGCCTCTGTCCACAGTTGTTTAGATCTTTACCTAAGCTACTGAGTGAATGGCTTGGCTTATATGCTTCACTAAATCTCCAGGATAAGTTTTCTCTCTATTCCATGTGCATGATTCTTTGGCTGAAATTCTGGTCAACTGAACTCCCTTGAGTGGTTACCCTGTGAAGGAGAACACCTCTTTGGTCCTTCCTTGAATGAGTATATCAAGGAGATCCACAGTACTCTTACCTGGAAGAAAAAGGCTGGTCACTGCCAGTAAATCTTCTACTTTGGAGATTAGAAAGTGTTCATTTGGTCCCTCTCCAGTCTTCCAATGCCAAGCTTAAAACAGGCCAAGACTAAGATGTTCTAAGACATGGCCTTCCAAGCCAGCCAAGTGGTAAGCAATGACCTCCATTGTCCAGTAAGTGTGCTCTAGTCCCGACAGGTTATTGAATCAACAAGATTTATAGTTTTTTGACTAAATAGTTGTTTTTACAAATGTATGTAGCTAATAATCCTTTAATGATGACAGAGCCTGCACTTCAGGCCAATGTCACGGGGTGATCCGGACACTTGGCCATTCTGGATACTAGGCTCCATGGAATCAATCCCTTACTAGCCAGGCCAGCATGATGTCTGCCCCCTCGCTCATGAGAGTAATATAGCAGTGTTCATGGCCAGTGAGTGAGAGATTCCGCAGAGGTAAGTTGTGCGGAGGGCTCTCCCAAGTGACGCTGCCACTGGCAATGTGTCGCCTGTATGACTTCATCCTTGGATCCTCACCACTACTATAGTCCAACCATTCTCAACCAGGGTTCCTCCAGAGGTTGCAAGGGTTCCCTGAGCTGTGGTTGATCCACCTCCCATTGAATGTTGTATGTATGGCACCAGAACTAATGCCACTTGGCAAAGCCAGCACCCCCGATTATTTATTTTTTTTGTTATCTATATTGGCCGTGTTCTGACCACCACTGTAAGGTTTTCATTCTTCCTACTGACCACCAATGCAATGAACATTATTGGCTGGAGTTGGACGTGAGTCGTGTGTGTGAGCAAAATAAATATTTTAGCACTCAAAACACGGTTTAGTAAAAGTCTTTATGAAATTTTTGCATCCAAACATATTTACATTTAAGGATGACTCGTGAAACATTCAATCAAAAAAAAAAAAAAAAAAGAAAAATTCACAAATGATGTGTCAGGATTTAAGATCACACCACTAAAAAAAAAACAAAAAACAAATGCACATAAACATTTTTAAGAAACTCATTAGAAAACAGTCTTATTGCTGCTGATATGGTAATACAGTATCTTGTGTTAGTACATTACATGCCTCATCAACCTTATCTTTGTTACAACAATAGTCCTTTATGGCAGAAATCCAGACCTCCAGAGAAGTATATTTATGGGGTCCATCAGAAAAGATCAATTGGAGCCTGTCAGGATCAGAATATTTAGGCAAAAGAAAAAAAAAATCTCAGATATTGGCTTCGCAAATAAGATCTCACTAACCACTTAACCTCCAGAAGATTTACCCCCCTTCCCGACCAGGCCATTTTTTGCGATACGGCACTGCCGTCACGGCATAGCGTTTTTTACCGGACCAGCCCTTCCCCCCATTTAGAAGACCTCCAATTCACCAATCACTCTAGAATAAACGCTTCGGTTATAGACTCTAAAAAAAAAAGAAAACGGATTTATAAGACTAGGACTGTCCGAGGTTAACTAGAAAAGACTACCTGGGGTATTTATATGAAGAGACCTCCAGACCTAAAGACGGTATTTCCTGATAACAACATTGTTTCTATTCCAACTACTCCGTACATTACATGATTGTGTTCTATGACATAATGGTATAGTCGTCGTTATTCTGACAAAAGATTACTCAAAGAATTTTTACAAATACACGTAAACAAAAAACAAAAAAAAAATCACCACACTC
>BLSH010328248.1:1204374-1220170 GCA_018402905.1 Glandirana rugosa
GCAGCCAATCAGCCTATGCATGGCCGCAGGAAGAAGCGCACATGCATAGGCGTGAATGGCCGACCAATAGGCTCACTTACTTGGCCTGTCATGTGACAGCCAAGGAGCCGAAAGAAAAAAAAAAAAAGAAAGTCAATGTACCGGCGCCACCTGTAGGTGGGCGGGGTTGACTTTTTTTTTTTTTTTTTCTCGTCTTTTGCCGGCGGGGAGGCGGCGCCCCAGCGCCCCTCCCACACCAGCCGCCGCTGCTCCCTACCTGTTCTGCTACCCTCTTCCTATCCCACTGCCCACCTCCTGTCACACTGCTCCCCCTCCTGTCCCACTGCCCCCCTCTTATCCCACTGCCCCCTTCCTGTCACATTGCCCCCCCTCCTGTCCCACTGCCCAAATACCCCTCTTCTGTCACAGTGCCCTCCTGTCACAATGACAGGTGTGACGAAGGATGGTGGTGGGGTGGCAGGAGGATGGGGAGGGGAGTGGCAGCAAATGCCTCATCGCCTGTGTAGACAAAAGTTCTTGCACCAGCCCTGCCCCAAGGGCTGGATAAAGACAAAGCAAAGAGCAGTGGTTTAGAGGCCAGTGACTTAGAGTATAGCTGCTTCTTCACTGTCAAATCAGCAGGATGTGGGCAAGGGAGTGACATGACTGTAATCTTTTACTCTAAAACATAAACTGATATTACATTCCTGGCTGGTAAAGGGGTATGAATAATTAACAAATCACACATGTGCATTTTAACTGTGTATTTAGCTGTTTGCCATTAAATTATCACCGCATTGAAAACTAATATTTCAGACATGGGCTATTGCCAACATGCCTTCCAGTAACTTCTTATCTTCTGGGGACTCTTGACAGCAACAATAGGTTTTGCCCAACTGTATACCCATTATCAAATATATCAAAGCTGCGGTGTTATAAATGCAGCAGAGAAGTAAGGCTGCCCTATGTGGCACCATGATATCTGCACTGGTGGACCAAAGCTGAGAACTCCAATGGAAAAGTCTTACTTCTTAAGACCCCAGGAAATAAAATAAGCTGGTACATTATTTGACAACCCTGACCAGCATTCATGCATAACTAATGCTGTACATTTTGAGACTCTTTCTATCTAAGGATTGCAATGACTGAGTTGTACATCTATGATAAGAAGAAACAGCCAGCACACCAGTTGAAGATTCAGATTGAACATTTACTGAAGTCTCATATCGGCAGAAATTATACAACGTTTCAAGGGCACACCGGCCCTCTTGAAGGTTACAAGCACTGGAAACATTGGCCTACCTTTCTCAATGACATGGGACATTAGTAAACCATATTGGAGCTTCAACTGGTGTGCTGGCTGTTTCTTCATATAGTTACATAGTTACATAGTTACATAGTTAGTGAGGTTGAAAAAAGACACAAGTCCATCAAGTCCAACCTATGTTTTGGTCCCTTAGGTGTGCATCTAGTAGTTTTTTGAATGTATCTATACTCCCGGCAGAGACCACTGCTTGTGGAAGAGAATTCCACATTCTCACTGCTCTTACCGTAAAGAAACCTCTACGCATTTTAAGGTTAAACCGCCTTTCCTCTATTCTTAGTGAATGGCCACGTGTCTTTGTGTGCTCCCTTGCACTGAATAGTTTTGTCCCTATAGTGGGGTCACCAGTACAGTATTTGTACATTAAAATCATATCCCCTCTCAAGCGTCTTTTCTCCAGAGAGAATAAGTTTAGTGCTTGTAATCTTTCCCCATAACTAAGGTCTTCCAATCCCTTAATATCATTGGGCATTTACTGTACAGCGGTTTAGCCGAGTACCCACCCTCCCCGACAGAGGTTATTAATAAGTCTGTGCAGTGTGGTTTGATGTACTGTTAGTTTAACACCTGTCTTTTCAGATTTATATTAAATGCACCAATATATCAGACACGCCAACATTCAAAAGTCAGGAATCGCCCGCACGTGCTTCTTTTTACAATAGAATGCACCTATGATATTATATAATCATCTTGTATATGATTATACATTGCATTTGCTGACACCTGATGTTGATCAATGTGATTTTTTAAAATTGGTCAATGTGACTTTTTCTCTACCCACTCTAGGGGCTTGTTAACACAGCCCTATTGGACTGCATTGGGCAGCATCCATTCACCCCAATAAACTTCCCCCTGCCCAGTAAAGAGAGAGAGTGAAGGGAGAGGATGAGACATGAGAGGGTGTGGAGCAGATGGGGGGGGGGGTGCCTCACTTGCCAGCTTATGGTGAAGCTTTGTCCTAAGTTCTGGCTGTCCGCCCAAAGAATTTACAGGAGACCATTGGCCCAAGCCAAGGGGCAGCTGGCCTGCAAGGTGACTGGGATGGACGGCTTGGCTGGTCTTATGTGCCCCTCTGGGGAAAAAACGTACAGGCTGCTCACAAGAAAACTGGGCCATCCCAACAGAATCTGCATGTGACGAAGAACTAATAAACAATGGCTGAAACCGGGTCAGCTGCCAGGCTGTCACCAAGCCAGCAATATGCTTGATGTAAGCTCCATGAACAGGGCCCTCATACTCCTTCTATATTACACTGTATTGTAATTGTACTGTCCCCCTTTATATTGTAAAGCGCTGCATAAATTGGTGCTATATAAATCCTGTATAATAATTGTAGCACCCTTGTCCTGAACAGGGCTGATAGCAAATTTAGTTGTGCTAGGTGGTAACTAGCCTTGCTAATTAGTGATCTTTGATCCATTGATTTCTGTCCTAAGCCGGAGTCTAGTGCGCTGTCTCTCTCTTCTGTCAATAGGTGGCACTCCAGCCTTTGGCTTTAGGATGATAGATTACAGTGAATTCAGGTTATGAGTAAATATGTTGTCTCAGCCAATCAGCAGGAGTTTTCTTCGGTCGCTGAGCATGCTGGGATATTCTATTTGGAAGGAGTCAGGTGATAGAGGTTCTTTCCACCCGGGCTGCAGCCTGAAGCCAGAGGCCTAACCCATACCTCCCAACTTTCTGAGATGGGAACAAGGGACACCTATTAGCAAAAGTATGTAGGCATAGGACACACCCCCTGCCACGCCGCCTTAAAGAAGAATTATAGAAAAAAATGTATTAGTTGAACCCACAAATGATTTTTTTTACCACTTCTATTCCTTTATATTGGCTTTTTAAATGTATAAATGCAGCAATTTAGAAATTGGATGAAAGGTTGAGCTTTGAAAAAAAAAAATTTTTGATAGATAATTAGTGCATTTTATATAGAGGTATATGCATCAGACCAAAATGAGGGACAAATGAAGAGCAATGAGGGACAGAGGGACATTGTTCCCAAACAGGGACAGTCCCTCAAAATCAGGGACAGTTGGGAGGTATGCCTAACCACGTGTACAGATGCTCAGCCCAAGGGGAGCCTGATCGTTGCCAGAGGTAAAGGAGAAGTAGTTGCCACAAAGGGACGACAACTCCTGGTACCGGAGGCAAGTGCAGAAGTAAGGAAGTTCTGAAGGAGTACCAGGGCAGATGCTTCACCAGCCGGGAACGGTAAAGTAAGTGGGAAAGCTTCAGGAGAGACTCATCCAGGAATACAGTGGGTAGCTGTGAGTAAAGCTTGAAGATAAGTACAGTAGGTTAGCTGTGAGTCAAGCCAGAGGGATCCAGTGGGTAGCTGTGAATCCAGGAACTCAGCAGGTAGCATGGGTGCAGCTTGAAGGGTACAGCGGGTAGTTGTGAGAAGAGCTCAGGGGAATCCAGCAGGTAGCTGGGAGTCCAAGAAGTCTAGTGAGAGACTGTGAGCTAAGCCTGAAGACTACAGCGGTTAGCTTTGAATGAAGGTTGAGAAGTCCAGCAGGCAGCTGGGAGCTAAGCTTGAAGATCTACAGTTGGATACAGTGAGTGAAGTGTTGCTATAGGAGACAACAGTTGCTACAAAATACAGATTGCTGCATTCAGCTTAAAGGCCTTTTTTCTGTAGTGTCTGCCAAGCACTATTTTTGTCTGCGTAGTCTGCCCATTTGCTATTGCATTTGCTTAAGGGTGTCCTGTGCCCTAACCCTCTCACCCCTGTTCAGAAATAAAACTCTCTTTTGTTCATTTTTAAAAGTGACTGGCGCCCATCATTCCATCTTGCACTACACCCACTATGCCTAATAACCTGCATCCTGAGGAGGAATGGCAGCTCTCCCTGACTCTGGAGGTCACCATCAGGCCTCTGGAGGTCGGGGAGACTGCTATATAATGTAAAAAGAGGCACTAGGAGGAATTTTCTATGTCCTAACTCCTAGATTCTGGGCTAATAACTGAGCTTACCCACAATGTGGGGGTTTTGGCCATCAGCAGGGGCCAACCCTGGGCTGTCCTTTGTTTTTAAAGAAGAACTATGGTCAAAATGATAAAATCAATATGTTATGCACCTATACAGTATGTAAGGATGTTGAGATATCTACCTTGTCCCCTGCTCTCATGTGCACTTCCTTTAATGAGGGAACAACTTTACTTTCTGGTTTTCAAATTGCCTCAGGTTTGCCTGTTGTCTCGTTTTGCGTGCTATCTCTCTGCAGAAAGGTCCTGACATCTCTGGGGGAGGTGCTCTTGTAGTACATGGAAAGCTCAGGCATTCATTCTACACAGAAATCCTGATTAGGCTCCACCCATGATCAGCCCTTGAAGTCCCGCCCGCTCCCACCTATGTCCCACCTTTGCCCGCCCACAGCTCTATCTATACATCCAGCTCCTAGGTTGGATTTTGTACTGTCGGTTTAAAAATTACCAGAGGAGAGCAGGCAGAGAGAAGCACACAGATTAATAAACTGATCTGTGTGCAAACTAACCTGTACTGACTTGTGCCTGTTTTAAATAGCACACACCCAGCTATTGATTGGCTGGTGGGTTATGTAAACTAGACTGAGCATGATAGAAGGCTGGAGGACTAGGAGATAGAGAAGCTTCACTGAAAGGAAATGACATCTGAGCTCTGCTAAACTCCTCCCATCATTACTAACCATATACAACAAAGGAGGAATGAATAGGGGATTACAGACCACAGTTGCAGCTATATGGTAAGAAAAATAGGACTTTTTTGACTTACCGTAAAATCCTTTTCTCTGAGTTCATTGACAGACACAGCCTCTTATTCATGACACGTGGGTTTATGCACCTTTTACCAGGAGTAGACTAGGCAGAACGTCAGAAAAGCAAAGCTGGCCCCTCCCAGGGGGCCGTCCTCACTCAGCATATAACCCCTCAGCCCTGCATAGCATAACAGTTCGTAACAAGCCGTACAAACACAACACAGAGAGGTGGGTGCTTCGTCTGTCAATGAACTCAGAGAAAAGGATTTTACAGTAAGTCAAAAAAATCCTATTTTCTCTTACGTTCATTGACAGACGCAGCCTCTTATTCATAACACGTGGGGACATCCCAAAGCATTGTCAACAAAGAGGGGTGGGTAAACAATAACAACTGTACCCAACAGAATGATCTCGGGAGGCGCCAGCCGTGCCTACACCGCCGCCTGCAACACTTTGCTGCCAAAAGCAGCATCCGAGGATGCTGACACATCAACTTTGTAAAATTTAACAAAAGTGTGCACCGAGGCCCAAGTAGCCGCCTTGCACACCTGAGACACCGACGCTTGGTGTCTGAAAGCCCAGGAAGTGCTAATCGCCCTGGTGGAATGAGCCGTGACCGGAAAGGGAGGTTCTTGGCCCCGAACAGCATACGCATGGGTCACAGTCTGTCTAATCCAACGGGATACAGTGGCCGATGAAGCCGCCAAACCTTTGCGCCGCCCTTCCGTCAGCACAAACAGCGCATCCGACCTCCGAAAAGGAGCCGTAGCTGCCGAATACACCCGCAAGGCCCTCACTACCTCCAAGGAATGCAGAGCAATCTCCTTAGGATGAGATGGGCGTGGACACAAAGAAGGGAGGACAATGTTCTCATTAATGTGAAAAGAGGAAACCACCTTCGGTAGGAACGAAGGAGACGGACGCAGCACCGCCTTATCCTCATGTAGGACCAAATAAGGAGACCTACACGACAAAGCCGCCAATTCAGACACCCACCTAGCGGATGTAATGGCTACCAAGAAGGCGACCTTCTGAGACAGCAATTGTAAGGGAATATCCCTGATCTGCTCATATGGCGGTTTCTGCAGCACAGAAAGTACCAAGTTCAGATCCCACGGTGCCAGGGGCAGCCTCTTATCAAGCATCTGCAGGAGGGCAATGTTTCAGCAAGTATCGCTGGTTCTCTCCCTGGAGTGCGGGCACGGTGGTGCTGGGTCCTACTGGGCAGCCCCGATCGTTCTGTAGGGCATTGTGTGGGGGTGCATTGTGGGGGCGGATGGCTGGTAGGCCTCATAAGTGTCCCGGTGGTGGCGCAATGGCGGCTGAACCGGCAGTTGCTTCTCCGGGGGGGTCAGCGGAAGCACAAGCCGCGCTGGGACCTCTGGTTCCCCTGGATCAATTGACTTTTTGCCCGGGGGGAAACCGAGCCGGGGTAGGGGGGCCTCAAGAAGCGTCCACCTCCTCCTCAATCTTCGGAGGGGGGCTCGGAACCGGAAGGGAGCTCTGGGGTCACAGGGACCCCCGTGGAACTCTCGGACGGGGAGCTGGAGCCTTCGGATGGTGAAGAGGACCAGGGGGGCTTGGTGGTCGCGCGAAAAGGTGCTGGTGGGCGCCCTGGTCACGGCCGTTCGTAATTTTCTCCGGCTGGACCAGGCTGGGGAGTCACAGGCGTCTGCCTACACTTTTGGGTCCAAGAAGCCCTCCCGTGCTCCCAAGGTGATATGCAAAAAAAAAATGAGTGAAAAATAGTAGTAGGTACTTTTAGAGGTATTCCCCTTCTGCTGTTTCTTCACATTATATTTGCAGGGGTTTTGTAGTAGCCCATAGGGAAGGTTTAGTGTTTGGAAGTACAGTGGAACCTTGGATTACGAGCATAATTCGTTCCAGGAGAATGCTTGTAATCCAAAGCACTCGTATAGCAAAGCAAGTTTCCCCATAGGAAACAATGGAAACTCAGTTAATTCATTCCACAGCACTGCTTTTCATGCAGTACTGTATGTGGCCAGAGGTGTGGTGGCATTGGTGAGCCTCGGAGACTGCCGGAAATGCTTTCAGTATTTACGAGTATTACTGAATGCTCCGAGGCTCACCAGCACCCCCGCACCTCTGGCCACATGTGGTATTGCATGCACAGAGGCTTGATTCTGCTTGTTATGCAAGACAGCGCTCACAAACCGAGTCAAAATTTAAAATAAAATTTTAAAAAAATGCTCCTATTGCAAAACGCTCGTTAACTGCGTTACTCATAATCCGAGGTTTTACTGTAAATTGAAAAATAGCAATAACATAGCATAGTAAAATAGGCAGCCAGGATATTTCTCCCATTCAAGTCTCCTATGGAGCTTTCCGGTAATTAAAAAAAGCAAATTAAAAGGCTTTATGAACAACCTCCAATTGAAAAAAAAATGATTGGTGTTTAAATGTATGGTCTCTCTTTTTAATAACCACCTTTTAAATAACAAGAATATTTTTTCAAATAATAAAAATAATCCAAATACATGCTCATTGAAAATACACTATTTTCTTTTTTTGCCGGATGTAATGAAAGAATTTAAAAAGATGGAGATGGAGTAAATACTATATTACCAGATCACTCATTTTGTTCCTGTATCCGTCCTTATGCCATTATTCCTATATAAATTCCAGGCATCCAATTAGGGAACATTGCAGGCCTGTGAGATATCTCCTAATTAATGACATTCACAAGGCACACAGGCTCCCTCCGGCTCTTGGCCTGTCAATGACAGGAGTCTCTTTTATCTCCTAGTGTCTCCTTCACTCACCTTGCTGGGAAATGGCCTGTCCCCGGCTATATTTAGATTGCAGAGATCTCACAGTGGATGGTAATGTCAGCAGGGCACTGAAGTCATCAGATGGGGCGATGGGCACATCTGGGCGTCCCCCGAGGCACTGAGATGGTACAGCTGCTTGCTTGGCACCAAATCTTAGGGGACTGATAGAACTCTCTCTTCCCCACAGATGCCATTATATATGTCAACATTTGTTTGGATAAACCATACCTGGCCTTTTTTATCAAAACTTTTGAGGACCAACTTTATCCAATTCCCGGAAATATAATTTTTTTTTAACCACTTCAATCCTATGCACTTAGAACACTTTACTACCAGACCAATTTTCAGTTTTCAGTGCGCTTTGAATGAGAATTGCGCGGTCGTGCGACGCTGTACCCAAACAGATTTTTTATCATTTTGTTCCCACAAATAGAGCTTTCTTTTGGTGGTATTTGATCACCCCTGCGGTTTTTATTTTTTGCGCTACAAATAAAAAAAGACCGGAAATTTTGAAAAAAAAAAAAAATTCTCTATTTTTGTCACAAAACTTTGTAAATAAGTAAATTTTCTCCATCACTGGTGGGCACTGATGAGGCTACACTGACGGGCACTGATGTGGCAGTACTGATTGGCACTGATGAGGCGGCACTGATGAGGTGGCACTGATGATGAGGCACTTATATGCAGCAATGATGAGCACTGTTAGGCGGCACTGATAAGCAGCACTGGCAGGTACTGATAGGTGGCACTGATATACAGCACTGACGGGCACTGATATTCAGCACTGACGGACACTGCTAAGCGGCACTGATTGGCACTCATAGGCGGCACTGGGCACTGATAGGTGGCACTGATGGGCACTGATAGGTGGGCACTGGTAGGTGGCAATAGTGGGCACTGATATGTGGCACTGGTATGCATTGATAGGGGCACTGGTAAGCACTGATAGGGGTACTGGTGGGCACTGGTGGGCATATATACTGATAGGGGCTCATTCCCTGGTGGTCTAGGGTGGCATCTGAAGGTGGCACTGCGTGCCATCCACATTGGGCACTATGTCTCTTACCTGGTGGTCTAGGGGGGTCTCCCTGGTGGTCCAGATCGGCTCCCTGGTGGTCCTTGGTCGTCTCCCTGGTGGTCCTGGGTGGGCACATCCCTGGTGGTCCCTGGGCAGGCTCCCTGGTGGTCTAGGGTGGTGATCCGAGGGAGGGCTGTGCTGATAAATCATCAGCACAAACCCTCCCTGTCAGGAGAACAGCCGATCGGCTCTCCACTCCCCAGGTCTGCAGACCTGAGTACAGGAAAGCCGATAAACGGCTTTCCTGTGTTACACTGTGACCAGCCGTGATTGGTCACGGCTGATCACATGGTAAAGTGCTTCGGATGGAAGCACTTTACCGAGATCGGTATTGCGGGTGGTCAGACTGACCTCCCACACCATCGATCGCCGCGATGCGCGCCCCTCCCCGGGCGCGCGGCGGCTTGTTATCCTGAGGACGTCATATGATCCAGTCAGGATAACTGAGCCACTTCCCGGCCGTCATTTTGCATACGGCGGTCGGGAAGTGGTTAAGGAAGAGTGAAATTCCTCATACCTGAAAGATGAACTTCAGGTAAACAGCTGAATACGGTGCCTTGAAAAAGTATTCATAACCCTTGAACACTTGAACATTTTCCACATTTTGTCATGTTACAGCCAAACATGTAAATGTATTTTATTGGGATTTTATGTGATAGACCAACACAAAGTGGCTCATAATTGTGAAGTGGAAGGAAAATGATAAATGGTTTTCAAAATTTTATACAAATAAATATGTGAAAAGTGAGGGGTACATTTGTATTCAGCCCCCCTGAGTCAATACTTTGTAGAACCGCCTTTCCCTGCAATCACAGCTGCAAGTCTTTTTGGGGAAGTCTCTACCAGCTTTGCACATCTAGAGAGGACATTTTTGCCCATTCTTCTTTGTAAAATAGCCCAAGCTCTGTCAGATTGGATGGAGAGCGTCTGTGAACAGCAATTTTCAAGTCTTGCCACAGATTCTCAATTGGATTTAGGTCTGGACTTTGACTGGGCCATTCTAACACATGAATATGCTTTGATCTAAACCATTCCATTGTAGCTCTGGCTGTATGTTTAGGGTCGTTGTCCTGCTGGAAGGTGAACCTCTGCCCCAGTCTCAAGTCTTTTGCAGACTCTAACAGGTTTTCTTCTAAGATTGTCCTGTATTTGGCTCCATCCATCTTCCCATCAACTCTGACCAGCTTTCCTGTCCCTGCTGAAGAAAAGCATCCCCACAACAGGATGCCGCCACCACCATGTTTCACGGTGGGGATGGTGTGACAGGGTGATCGTTTTCCACCACATATAGCGTTTTGCTTTTAGGCCAAAAAGTTAAATTTTGTTCTCATCTGACCAGAGCACCTTCTTCCACATGTTTGCTGTGTCCCCCACATGGTTTCTCGCAAACTGCAAACAGGACTTCTTATGGCTTTCTTTCAACAATGGCTTTCTTCTTGCCGCTTTTCCATAAAGGCCAGATTTCAGCTGTGGATCTCTGCAGCAATTCCAGAGTTACCATGGGCCTCTTGTCTACTTCTCTGATTAATGCTCTCCTTGCCCGGCCGGTCAGTTTAGGTGGACGGCCATGACTTGGTAGGTTTGCAGTTGTGCCATACTCTTTCCATTTTTGGCTGATGGATTGAACAGAGCTCTGTGAGATGTTCAAAGCTTGGGATATTTTTTTATAACCTAACCCTGCTTTTAACTTCTCCACAACTTTATCCCTGACCTGTCTGGTGTGTTCCTTGGCCTTCATGATGCTGTTTGTTCACTGATGTTCAAGGTAGCAAACCTCTGAGGGCTTCACAGAACAGCTGTATTTATACAGAGATTAAATTACACACAGGTGGACTCTACTAATTAGGTGACTTCTGAAGGCAATTGGTTCCACTAGATTTTAGTTATGGGTATCAGAGTAAAGGGGCTGAATACAAATGCCCCCCACACTTTTCACATATTTTATTTGTAAAAAAATTGGAAAACCATTTATCGTTTTCCTTCCACTTCACAATTATGTGCCACTTTGTGTTGGTCTATCACATAAAATCCCAATAAAATACATTTACGTTTTTGGTTGTAACATGACAAAATGTAGAAAATTTCAAGGGGTATGAATTCTTTTCTAGGCACTGAACATCGATGAAATGCATACAAGGAAGTCATAGTGCCTGTGTATGGATATTCATCTGTCCATCCGGTCCCGGAATTTACACAGCTCAGCCACACAGCACAGTTCTATCTAGAAGGGAACTGGTTTTACTCTGTTGCAGTTTCACTTTCACTTACAGGCCTTCTGCCCTTTACCCAGCCTACAAATCAAACGTGATAGCATAGAAGAGAGTGAATCAACATAAAGTAGCAGACTGATGGGCTTTCCCTTCTGTCATTCTGCTCTTTCTATCTATCAGTATGCTTCATGTACTGCAGTACAACTGATTGTGCGACTTCTTTTTGCTCCTCTCTAAGCTCTCTTGCACAGAGACTGCACAGGGCTGATGCTGAAACAAATCCAGGTACTTACACTATGTGCATTTAAAAAATACATTTGTCGATGTATTATTGGGCAGAATTCACCATTTGTAGCACAATGCATTAAAGTCAATTAGGAAGGATAAAATAAGGTGTTTTTTTAGGGGTACAATGGAATTTAAATGGCTCCTGGGGGTTAAAAGCCCCTTTCCACTATCCTGGACCAGGTTCTTATGCCAAAAAATGTCATCTTATTAGCGGGGAACATGACATTAAATATCGAGTAACAGCGGAACACCAATTCTAACCTTTCAATTTTCAAATGGATAAAAAAGTTGCAAAAAACGTTTTCTTGCTTTTTTCAATATTTTTAAGCCTTCATTTTTTACAAATAATCATTTTATACAGGGTGCACCCATGGCGCTGACTTCACAGAGGATTATGGGGTTTCTAAAGAAAGTATCTTGCAGGAGCAGTTTGCTTTTACATGCTCTCTCTCTAATTGAAAGCCTCTAAGAGGCTTTACAGAGCAGAAGTGTGGGGTTTGGGGCAGGGGTGGTTTCTCTCTCCTCTACATCATCCAGAATTCTGAATCTGAGCTATTGAGCTCTATAAGTGGGCCTTTATCAGAGAACAATTTAAGATTAGCCCAGTACATTTTATGAAAGGAAGAATGGAGATGGGAGATGTATAGTAAGCAAAACACTATGCGTTCTTTTAACATTTTTACGGTTGACCCACCTTGTTCTATGGACTCGCCAACATCGTTATCTGTTCCCACAGATACGTCCGAATTTAAAGTACTCTCCTCTGCTATCTTGAAGCCTGACTCTGTGCAAAGAAAGTTCAAACCATTAATAATTTATTGTAATATATTTAAACTCAAATAATTGAATCACATGCTTCTGTAAGGTGGAAAAAAAAAAACTTTAATGCTTTTTTTTCTTGCTTGCTCAGTTCAATTGCTGTATTGCCATCCTTGCCAGTGCACTCCCGAGTGTGACTACAAGCAGCTGTGCCACGGTGCCGCTGCACCACCACCGCTGCAGCACTGCAGTAAAACTGTGGTATATTAGAAATTCTTTAAAAAAGATTGTTTTGGGGTAATCACACCTTAAAAGCATAGAGGGTCAAGCATGCCATATTCATTATTGCAACCCGGTTTATAGACCCTCCCCCATACAGTATCTTACAGAAATATGAATTAAATATAATATCACATATAACAAGATGAAGAGGGGAAGGGGTGTCTCATCCCAACGCGTTTCGCTGTGTAGCTTTGAAAAACTTACAATGAATATCACAAAATATAGGCCATGTCCATCCCTGAAGGATTAGGTCAACATACATTCATGATCTCTCCTAATGTAGACAGAAATGCACCACTCTCATTTCTGATTGTGTTGGGAGACATCATGAACGTTTGTTGACCTGATCCTTCAGGAATGGACATGGTCTATTGTTCTAGATATTTATTGTATGTTTTTCAAAGCTGCATCAAAGCACTGTCTATTGTTTATTGTATATTATATACACTATGTTACCAATAGTATTGGGATGCCTGCCTTTACAGGGACATGACTGGGCATCCCAGTGTTCAGTATTGAGTTGGCCCACCCTTTTCAGCTATAAAATCTTCATCTCTTCTGGGAAGGCCATCCACAAGGTTTAGGAGTGTCTATGGGAATATTTGATTATTCTTTCAGAAGCACATTTGTGAGGTCAGGCACTGATGTGGATGAGAAGGCCTGGCTCACAGTCTCCACACTAATTCAGGTCAGGACCTCTTCCCCAAACTCGCTCATCCATGTCTTTATGGACCTTGCTTTGTGCACTGGTCCAAATTATTTGGTGGAGGGGAGATTATGGTGTGGGGTTGTTTTTCAGGGGTTGAGCTTGGCCCCTTAGTTCCAGTGAAGGGAGCTTTTAAGGCATCAGCTTACCAAGACATTTTGGACAATTTCATGCTCCCAACTTTGTGGGAAGAGTTTGGGGATGGCCCCTTCCTGTTCCAACATGACTTTGGACCAGTGCACAAAGCAAGGTCCATAAAGACATGGATGAGTGAATTTGGGATGGAGGAACTTGACTGGCCTGCACAGAGTCCTGACCTCAACCGGATAGAACACCTTTAGGATGAATTACAGCAGAGACTATGAGCCAGGCCTTCTCATCCAACATCACTGCCTGACCTCACAAATGCGCTTCTGGAAGAATGGTCAAACATTCCCATAGACACTCCTAAACCTTGTGGACAGCCTTCCTAGAAGAGTTGAAGCTGTTATAGCTGCAAGGGGTGATCCAACTCAGTATTTAACCCTACAGACTAAGACTGGGATGCCATTAAAGTTCATGCGCATGTCAATATAGTGTATTTGATTATGTACTATCATACTTGTCTTTTTCCAGCAACCATATTCAGCTCCACCCCTTGAGCCCCTGAGGAATCCTATACAGCAAAACGCATTGGGATGAGGCACCCACTCCCTCTCTTCTTCTTGCTATATGTGATATTATATTTAATTCATATTTCTGTACAGTACTGTATGGGGGAGGGGCTCTAAACCAGGGTTGAAATAATGCATATTGCATGCTGAGCCTTTTCATGTTTTTAGGGGTTGATTGCCCCAAAACAATCTTTTTCATGAATTTGTAATTAAAACTTTCTTTTCCTTTAAAACGTTTTTCTAGTATAATTTGGGACGGGTGTTGATCCAACAACTAAACTCACTTTTTATTGAAACCATGGTATATCGCTATCACTGGGTGTGCACGGGCAGAGGAAATGGGAAGACAAAAAATCTTGAACAAAATTAAAAAAAGCTAAGCATTATTTGTTAGTGCTTAGTTCTGCTTTAACCACTTCAGCTCCCATACCTTTATATCTCTTATTGACCAGAGACATTTTTACATTTCCTCAATGGGCCTGCCATTAGGTAAAAAATGGTGGTGGTGGTGGTGGTGGGGGTTGGCAAAACTAGGTTCTCGCTTGGAAATTTTATCTTGGGAATGTATTTTTATTTTCTATGTGATCTATAGACAAATAGTCATCTATAGTCTTTTTATGCAACTCTATAAGAAAAAAAAATAAAAATAACATTTTAATATTAATGGTAAAAATAAAAATATAAAAAAAAGCAGCAGGAAAATAATAGCTTAGGTGAGGGGGAGGAAAGAGTTCATTAGGCCTAATTAGGATTAACTAAAGTTTAATGAGGGGTTAAATCCATTTTATTTAAGAAAAAAAATGAACTGATGTCAACTGCTGATCAAAGGTAAGACCTTTGAAATACAAATGAAAGAAATAGTAAGTACAATGAAACAATACATCCTTGCTGACTTTTGACAGCAGCTCCTGTTGCGCAATACAAAGCAATTCCCAGCTGTCATTTTGACAGCAGGTAATTACCAGTAATATTGTCGGTGGGAGCAGCAGGAAGCGGGGAGGAGCTGGACATAAGAAATTAGTCTTAAAAACACTGAAGCATCTCTTACATGAAACTCCTCATGCGGTACAATATGACATGAATGGTTTCTATTTTTACACAAATAGAGTTCACTAGAAGTGGGGTAGGCGAGCTTAGAGAGGTGGAGATCAAATCTGATGTTTGATTTTAGGTTTCAAAGGCTTTAGGTTTTAGGCATGCAGTGCAGTATAATGGGTTCACTTTAGAGCTGGAGAGTTTTGGAATTCCCATCACTTTCTCTCCTAGAAAGAATGGTCACCAGGAGGGCACAGGCAGCAATAAACACCTGACAGTGGTTCTAACCCTTCTCTACCCAACCCATAATAAAAAAAGGTGTTGGCTATTGTGTGATTTAACTTCAAATGGAGAGTTTGACAGACTAAAGCCTCGTACATATGGTTCAACGGCCGTATGACCGAACGGACCAAATCATATGTTGGCTGTTGTATCTAGCATACTGACTGCACTACACGATTGTACGACCACAGAAAGAACGTTCAGATGCATGTAATTAGCATCCGGCCATTCCTGACTTCTGAGCATGCGTGTTTTGCACAATACAATTTGTTGTACCAACTTCTCTGTACACACGATACAACGGTCGTATGAGCGCTTGTGGGTACTACCAAGTTTTCTAGTTTGCTCATACGACTCCTGTTGTACGACCGTCGTATGTCGGCTGTTCTAATCATAGCACACATGTCTCTTCAACCATGTTGTTTAACATAACACGTTTTGTGCGTACGAGTCTTCAGTCCTTACCGGCCTACGATTAATGTACGTAGACTTGCAAGAAAGACACCAGCATGTTAGCACATCACGTCAGTCATACGATCTATGTTGTCGGTTGTATACTAAACCAGGCAAGCCAGTATGCCGGCAACTTGGTATACATGCTCCGAAATCAGACAGTTTGAGAGGTAAACTTCAATTTAGTGTGTTATCGGTTGTGGAAAAAAATAATACCCAAC
>BLSH010328248.1:1220235-1238771 GCA_018402905.1 Glandirana rugosa
ACTGTTTTCGTCGTCCTACTTAAGACTTCACAAAACCCGTTATAATAGACGAGTATAAGTCGGTTTACGAAGTCTTGAGGAACCTGCCACGAAGTGTCACGTCTACCTGTTACTGGGCTCCGTATGACGCCAATCATAAATCAAACTTTCCCTTTTTAATACTTGGTTGCAAATCCTTTGCAGTCAATTACAGCCTGAAGTCTGGAATGCATAGACATCACCAGACGCTGGGTTTCATCCCTGGTGATGCTCTGCCAGGCCTCTACTGCAACTGTCTTCAGTTCCTGCTTGTTCTTGGGGCATTTTCCATTCAGTTTTGTCTTCAGCAAGTGAAATGCATGCTCAATCAGATTCAGGTCAGGTGATTGACTTGGCCATTGCATAACATTCCACTTCTTTCCCTTAAAAAACTCTTTGGTTGCTTTCGCAGTATGCCTCGGGTCATTGTCCATCTGCACTGTGAAGCACCGTCCAAGGAGTTCTGAAGCATTTGGCTGAATATGAGCAGATAATATTGCCCAAAACACTTCAGAATTCATCCTGCTGCTTTTGTCAGCAGTCACAAATAAATACAAGAGAACCAGTTCCATTGGCAGCCATACATGCCCACGTCATGACACTACCACCACCATGCTTCACTGATGAGGTGGTATGCTTTGGATCATGAGCAATTCATTTCCTTCTCCATACTCATTTCAATAAACTTTATTGAAGTTATAGACGATAACAGGGAGGCAAGATATTATAAGCCTGAGTCTGTCCTACAAAGAATTATGCTTAAAATAAACATTAAGGCACGTGATAATAACAAAACAAAATGGACACCTGGCGGGAGATGCTATGGCCCCTCTCAAGACACCCCCTTGGGAGCAAGCTGTGTCAAGAGAAATGGGCAACAGCAGATCCTGCCACATTCAAAAAGTAAACAATAATAAAAACGAAAGACCTTTGAAAGTATAAACATCTTAAAATTGCCTGGAAAAGCAGCAATCCCTTACTCCCAACCACAAGATTGGGAAAGGATATTGCTATTCATGGACCAACAGGACCCAGACATTTAAAGAGAAGCAAACAGAGAGGGGACAGTAAAAGAGAGAGAAGCTACAAAAGAGAGAAAGAAAGAAGAACAAGGTAGAGGGATAGCACCAGGGAGCCTTAAGAGAGATTGATGGAGATTTAGATCACAGAGGGAGATTTAAGTACTTCTTCCAGGGACCCCAGACTATGTCAAAATTAGCGGAAGTATCCAAAATGATACTGGCAAATTTTTCCTGCGTCATAATCCACAAAATTTTCTGTTTAGCTGCATTGAAGGATACTGTGGAGTGTTTCCAAGCCCTGGCAATTGTGATTTTAGCACCCAACAGAATGAAATGCATACGTTTAAAGAGGGGTCTAGGAAGTCCGTTAGGTCTGACATTAAGAAGGGCCGTTTCTGGGTTCTGGAGGATCGTTTGACCCGTGATCTTACGAATCAGGTGGAATACCCTATTCCAAAAGCCTCTAATGCGAGGGCAGTCCCGCCAAGTGTGGAGAAAGGAGCCCATACTGCTGCACTCCCTGAAGCAGAGGCCAGAGGAATTTGGGAACATGGCTGCCAGTCGAGTTGGTACCAAGTACCAGCGAGTGAATATCTTAAGATTGGCCTCCCTCAAAGTGATATTCACTATCCCTTTAAAGGATCTTTGGAACAGAGAAAACCACCTGTCCGCCTCCCAATCCACCTCCAAATCCTTCTCCATACTCTTCTCTTCCCATCACTCTGGTACAAGTTGATCTTGGTCTCATCTGTCCATAGGATGTTGTTCTAGAACTGTGAAGGCTTTTTTAGATGTTGTTTGGCAAACTCTAATATGGCCTTCCTGTTTTTGAGGCTTACCAATGGTTTACATCTTCTGGTGAACCCTCTGTATTCACTCTGGTGAAGTCTTCTCTTGATTGTTGACTTTGACACACATGCACCTACCTCCTAGAGAGTGTTCTTGATCTGGCCAACTGTTGTGAAGGGTGTTTTCTTCACCAGGGAAAGAATTCTTCGGTCATCCACCACAGTTGTTTACCGTGGTCTTCCCGGGTCTTTTGGTGTTGCTGAGCTCACCAGTGCGTTCTTTCTTTTTAAGGATGTTCCAAACAGATGATTTGGCCACACCTAATGTTTTTGCTCTCTCTCTGATGGTTTTGTTATGTTTTTTCAGCCTAATGATGGCTTACGTCACTGATAGTGACAGCTCTTTGGATCTCATATTGAGAGTTGACAGCAACAGATTTCAAATGCAAATAGCACACTTGAAATGAACTCTGGACCTTTTATCTGTTCCTTGTAAATGGGATAATGAAGGAATAACACACGCCTAGCCATGGAATAGCTGAGCAGCCAATTGTCCCATTACTTTTGGTCCCTTAAAAAGTGGGAGGCACATATACAAACTGTTGTAATTCCTACACCGTTCACCTGATTTGGATGTAAATACCCTCAAATTAAAGCTGAAAGTCTGCAGTTAAAGCGCATCTTGTTTATTTCATTTCAAATCAATTGTGGTGGTGTATAGAGCCAAAAAGATTAGAATTGTGTCGATGTCCCAATATTTATGGACCTGACACTACCTGCCTGGTCAGATTGCCTGTCTGTAAGGTCAGACAGGCTAGGAAACTCGCTCCTTGTGTGTCTATACCTGCCTGGCCAGAGTGCCTCTCTGTAAGGTCAGATAGGCCAGGATACTCGCTCCTTGTGTGTCCATATACCTGCCTGGTCAGAGTACCTGTCTGTAAGGTCAGACAGACCAGGACACTCGCTCCTTGTGTGTCCAAATACCTGCCTAGTCAGAGCGCTCATCTGTAAGTTCAGACAGGCCAGGACACTTGCTCCTTGCGTTGCCATCCACCTGCCTGGTCAGAGTGCCTGTCGGTAAAGGTCAGGCAGGCTAGGACACTCGCTCCTTGTGTATTCATCCACCTTCCTGGTCAGAGTGCCTGTCTGTAAGGTCAGACAGGCCAGGACACTCGGTCCCTGTGTGTTTATCTACCTGTGTGGTCAGAGTGCCTTTCTGTAAGGTCAGACAGGCCAGACCACTTTCTCCTTGTGTGTTCATCTACCTGCCTAGTCATAGTGCCCATCTGTAAGGTCAGACAGGCCAGGACGCTCGCTCCTTGTGTGGCCATCTACCTGCCTGGTCAGAGTACCTGTTGGTAAAGGCCAGGACATTCACTCCTTGTGTGTCCATATACCTGCCTGGTCAGAGTGCCTGTCTGTAAGGTCAGACAGGCCCGGACACTCACTACTTGCGTGTCCGTATGTTTGCCTGGTTGGAGCGCCTGTCTGTAAGGCCATACAGCCCTGGTCACTTGCTCCTTGTGTGTCTGTATACCTAACTGCACAGTAAATACATACCCAAATCTGCAACACCACTCCAAACCACCTCAGCTGGTAGTTCAAGATATGTTAAAGTGCCAGCTCTTTTCGCCTGAACCTGCTTCCACAAAAGTGTAAATTAAATTCTATGTATTGCTTTATTCCATGAAAACCAAAGTGAATGCATACATTCTTTCTTCACCCAAAATATCACACCCCCAAGGGGGCAGAAAGTACTGTATGCATACCCACCTGGTCAGAGTGCCTGCCTGTAAGGCCAGACAGGCCAAAACACGAGCATTTGTGTGTCCGTCTACCGCTTGGTCAGAGTGCCTATCTGTAAGGCCAGACAGGCCTGAACAATCTCTCTTTGTCTGACCATCTACTTGTCTGGTGAGAGTGCCTGTTTGTAAGGCTGGACAGGCCTGGACACTTACTACTTTTCTGTCTGTCCATGTAAATGCAACTGGTAGCAGCAACAGGTCTCCTAGGAGGGTTGTACCGGTTAACTGGAACTATTTCATATGTCCAAGAACATAGCAAGAGAAGAAATAAATGGGATTTTAATGGTGCTTCAAATTGATTGTCAAGACAAATTTAAAAGGTATTACATTTGTATTGAAAACATTAAAAACAACTAATCAGTATATATCCATACAGAAGCTGGAATAATGCAGTATATTCAATTTCTCTACAAACGATGGCTTCACTTTCTGATGAATACTGCTTTAGTAGAAAACACTATAAATTGAAAAATAGTATATGTAGACATACAATATCTCAACAAAGTGAGTACACCCCTCACATTTTTGCAAATATATTATTATAGCTTTTCATGCAACAACATCTATCCACCTTTTCATGCGACAACACTGAAGAAATTATGCTTTGCTACAATGTAGAGTAGTGAGTGTACAGCTCGTATAACAGTGTAAATTTGCTGTCCCCTCAAAATAACTCAACACACAGCCATTAATGTCTAAATTGCTGGCAACAAAAGTGAGTACGACCCTAAGTGAAAATGTCCAAATTGGGCCAAATTAGCCATCTTCCCTCCCCGTTAGTGTTACAAGGTCTCAGGTGTGAATGGGGAGCAGGTGTGTTAAATTTGGTGTTATCGCTCTCACTCTCTCATACTGGTCACTGGAAGTTCAACATGGCACCTCATGGCAAAGAACTCTCTGAGGATTTGAGAAAAAGTATTGTTGCTCTACATAAAAATGGCATAGGCTATAAGAAGATTGCCAAGATCCTGAAACTGAGCTGCAGCATGGTGGCCAAGACCATACAGCGGTTTAACAGGACAGGTTCCACTCAGAACAGGCCTCGCTATGGTTGACCAAAGAAGTTGAGTGCACATGCTCAGCGTCAAATCCAGAGGTTGTTTTGGGGAAATAGACATATGAGTGCTGCCAGCATTGCTGCAGAGGTTGAAGGGGTGGGGGGGGGGTCAGCCTGTCAGTGCTCAGACCATATGCCACACACTGCATCTAATTGATCTGCATGGCTGTCGTCCCAGAAGAAAGCCTCTTCTAAAGATGATGCATGGGAATGCCTGCAAACAGTTTTTTGACCAATATAAACTTATTTTGTTCAGATGGTGTCAAGCGTGTGTGGTGGCAACCAGGTGAGGAGTACAAAGACAAGTGTGTCTTGCCTACAGTCAAGCATGGTGGTGGGAGTGTCATGGTCTGGGGCTGCATGAGTGCTACTGGCACTGGGGAGCTACAGTTCATTGAGGGAACCATGAATGCCAACATGTACGGTGATATACTGAAGCAGAGCATGATCCCCTCCCTTTGGAGACTGGGCCGCAGGGCAGTATTCCAACATAACGACCCCAAACACACCTCCAAGACAACCACTGCCTTGCTAAAGAATCTGAGGGTAAAGGTGATGGACTGGCCAAGCATGTCTCCAGACCTAAACCCTATTGAGCATCTGTGGGGCATCCACAAATGGAATGTGGAGGAGCGCAAGGTCTCTAACATCCACCAGCTCCGTGATGTCATCATGGAGGAGTGGAAGAGGACTCCAGTGTCAACCGATGAAGCTCTGGTGAACTCCATGCCCAAGAGGGTTAAGGCAGTGCTGGAAAATAGTGGTGGCCACACACAATATTGACACTTTGGGCCCAATTTGGACATTTTCACTTAGGGGTGTACTCACTTTTGTTGCCAGTAGTTTAGACATTAATGGCTGTGTGTTGAGTTATTTTGAGGGGACAGCAAATTTACACTGTTATACAAGCTGTACACTCACTACTTTACATTGTAGCAAAGTGTAATTTCTTCAGTGTTGTCACATAAAAAGCAATAATAAAATATTTACAAAAATGTGAGGGGTGTACTCATTTTTGTGAGATACTGTACATACAAACTGTATAAAAACACTGATATTACACAGAAATATATCAGAATCAAAATATATGTGCATGAGGCCCACATAACATTCATACTTGTCTGTTACCTGCGTACTGATGATTCTACCAAAATCTTATGTAAGGCTCCAACATCAAAGGGGGGGAAAGGAAAAGGAACATTGGTGAAACCACAGAAGAGAGCATAACACCCCAAATGTTGCCTGTCTGGGACTCTATTCCCTCTTTTGCTCTCTTCTGTGGTTTCACCAATGCTCCATCTCATTTTTCCCCCTTTGATGTTGGAGCCTTACTCACATTAGATTTTGGTAGAATCATCAGTACGCAAGTAACAGACAAGTATGAACATTATGTGGGCCTCATCCACATGGGGGATATTATGATTCTGTGATATATTTCTGTGTAATATCAGTGTTTAAACAATTTGTATGCATGTCTAAATATACCATTTTTCAATTTATAGTGATTTCTACTAAAGAGGTATTCATCAAAAAGTCTCCCGATGAAGCCATTGTTTGGCGAAACATGTAGAGAAATTGAATATACTGCATTATTCCAGCTTCTGTATGGATATATACTGATAATTTTTTTTGATTTTTGAATTTTGATATCTTTTAAATTTGTCTTGACAATCAATTATTTGAAGCACAGTAAAAATCCCATTTATTTCTTCTCTTGCTATGTTCTTGTTCAATTAAGTAATGAGGTGCCAATGACTCTGAGACACCTTGCAAAAAAAAAAAAAATTGGGTATATTTCCTATGTCCATCAGACTATATATATATTTTAGTTCTCTGATACAGCAGGAAAAGTCTCAGTTCTCCTGTCACATTCTTTATAGTATGTAATACATAAAATACTCAGAGCTCTTGCTAAAGGAGAGTCAATGAGTTAGGTGAGTGCCTACAAGTACATACATGGTAGTGAATGTCCCTTTTGGATGCATTGACCCTTTAATCACAGGTACAAAGGACTTTCATAGATTCTCTCTACTTTTGCAGACAAAAAGCAGGACAGGGCACTTACTTGTTGGGCTTATATCGGCAGGTGGAGAGGTGCCTAGATGGGGAAACAAGATGAGTTTTATTAGGACTTAGGATAATATTGTATCCTCTGGCTTAAAAGGATTTTCTCATGGATCAAAACACTTATGTCTGGTTGGATCAGCCATTCTGTGAAGTGCAGCATACTATAACAAGGCTAAGGGAAGATTGGAGCAAGAGCTTGCAATCAACAACTGGGCTTACCAAGTTAACCAAAAATTAACAGATGTTATCAATCAATTTCAGACAATCCCAACCACTCTGCTCCAAGCCTTCAATCCTGCTCCACCGACCAATGGGTGCTGGCTGCAGGAGGTCCATGAACTGCTCGCATTTATAGCATCAAAAAGAAAAGTGAAGCTGCTCTCTTCTAGAGGAGCACTTGGATTACCCCTGTACTGGGTATCATTAACAAGGCTCCTTCTAGGCTTTTAGAAGGAGAGTGGCTTCACTTTAGTCTTGGTACCATTATATTTGTTACACACAGCTGAGAATAACCAGGAACATTAAGATCACCACACGTTACAATTTTACCATACCATCCCCTTTAGATCTACCAATAACTATGTAGTGCAAGTACAGTAGCAATTGCATTGGCAGCCTTCATGTCACCCCCCTCTTCCGATTAAATTGCAGTGGATGCCCACCCTTAGGCTGACTTTAAAGCAAAGCATTTTACCCCACCTTACTGCAAGCTGAGTAATGTACATCATTCTGTTGCCCATTTAGTATGGCACTCCAAGGCACAACACACTAGTTGCCGAAGGTCGGACCTACACTACAGAGCACCACCATGTGCACAATTGTTTAACTAAATAAAAAATGCATAGATTAAATATATTGAATAGTTCCTTGAAAGGATAATGCCTCACTCACATGAGTGCTGAGGTCCAGAGACCATGAATGGGTTTTCTGTTTATATGGCTTGAGCCACCAGGGTAAAAGGAAACTCTACCACTCCAAGCTCCGTACACAGTGCTTAAGTCCTTCACTTCCCCAATTGCCAGCTTCTAAGAGCTTGTCCCACTCAACGTGAATAGCAAGACAGAAAATAAAGCCGCACTCTGTGAATGGCACATCGTATGGTTCATTCAATGTAACTAGCTTCCAGACATAGTCGCGGCCCTAAGCTATGTCCTCTGATGCATTTCATCCTGATTGGGCTTATTATATATAGAGGTAGGGGTGGCTGGTACTGGAGAATATTCAAAGGATAAGATCATGTCATTGGAACATGTTACAAGTTACACCCTTATTTAACATGTACACCCGTAACATGTTCCAACACCCCCTCCACCCCTTCCCCGTGACAGCAGGTAGGAATTCTTCTACCCCACAACCGCTGTCACATTTACAATTCATGCAGCTCCACTCACATAGCTGCATCATTCTGCCAGGTCACCTGGGGTAAAGTGACAGATGTGCCCTGCTGGCCCCCGAAGTGCACCAATAAGGTTGTGAACCCCTAGCTGACTGCTGCGACTAGAGATCAGGATGGTGCAGGGACCCTGACACAGATTACACAGGGAACTAGAGCATAGGTTTCCCCAGGGCATGAAGTCTAAGAGCCAGCAGGTGTTCACCAGGGCCTCTGGTGGTGAGGATGGACTTGGCTGCAACTGGATCCAGGTCACGGCCCCCGGGGTCCCCCTGCTCATGCTCACGGCAGGCTACAGGTGAAATGGAGAGAAAGCAGCAGTGCAATATATTAAGAGAGCGGTACACTGACAGAAGCAACCACACAAGCCTAACACACAAGAATTGATCGGCAACGAGGCTTGCAGCATATGGTCTTTTATAATGTTTCCTTAATTGGAGACTGGGGTGGAGTTCACAGAGGGAAGATTACTTAGCACATAGGTGATGATGTGCACGGCCTCTAAGCTGACACAACCAAACAGGTAAGCAAACAGACAGGACATGAATTGTACTACAGGTTCATGACACATTCATTCACAGTGATCTGTGAATTAAGAAAGCCCTGTCTTCCACCGCAGCAGACGGGTTGAAGTTCTTAATGGGCTACCAGTGCATCGATGAGCACACTCATAGTCCTAACAAAAACCCTGTACAGAGGTATGGCCAGAAACTGCAGGAGTCTGGCATTGCACCCCTGGGTGCTTTGCAGGCTACTGTGGGGAAAAATAAGAAATGCACATTTTTTTTCTACAAAAAACGTGCATAAAGGTGAACTTATCCTTTAAACCTCTTTAATTAATAATCAATGAATTAAAAACAGAAAAAAACGGAAAAAAAAAAATACTGAGCAATATGAACAAGCTGCGTGCAGACAACCCATGTAAGTGTATAGCAGCCTTTCCCAACCTTTTCAACATAGAGGGACCATTAAAATAACTTTCCGGTCTCAGGGAACCCCTGCTAAAAATCTCTATATCTACAACTCATGATACATTATTTTGATGGTCAGTGGAAAGAATACACCTTACACTTGTGGTCATTGGGAATAATTACCTGCTCACAAATAGCTAAAAAGACCAGTGGGAACTTATCTGAGAGGCAGACATTTCCCATTGCTCAAGTAACCCCTAGCAACCTGTGGAGGAACCCTAGTTAAGAAACCCTGGTGTATAGAGATGCAGCAGCTCCTGGGCCCAAGTGCCCGTCGAACTAGGATGAACGGCTGTGTCCGTGCAGCTGCTGCATCCCCATACACTTACATAGGGTGTCTGCATGCAGCACCTGGCAGCTCAACCAGCATAAACAGATGGCCCATTGATCATCTACAGTCCTCAGCCGTGTGTGAGGTCCAAACAATATTGCACTTCGACTCTTAGTTTTGGAGGAGCGTGCACTTTGTCCCACCTCTGAAAATGGGTATGGGCCACAATGTGCCTTTTTTTTTTTTTGCTCACCCTGTAATAATAAAAATCTTTGCATTTGGATGTTTCGAGTTGCTGCCTATTCATCTCTACTAGTCTGCATCTGGGTACATGGAAGACACCCTAAGCCAGTACATTGAACATTCACCTTCCCTGGGAATTTGGCTGGGCGTTGTCCCTTCTCTCCACCCTTAAAAATGGTCAAAGTTCAAATTTTCTATTAATTGCAGCTGCAAACAACAATACTTACTCTCAGGGATTGGAGTGGCACTTCCACTGGCATCGCCTCGACCTGCAAAGAAATGAAAATCACATCACGCCAGAATCAGAATTCTCTGAATTGTGCATTGTTAGACCTGTTCTGGAATAAACAGTTACTGCTGTAAAACATACTGCCAGCCTCTGTATTGTTATACTGTTCATTGGGTAATAATTTTCCTAATTCTTCCCATATGGCGCTTATTCTGCTCTGCTGAAGTAGTCAGGGAATAAGATGAATTTTTCATAGATTTATCCGACACACTCGCAGTTTGAACAGCCACACAGCAGATACTGGCTTTGTGCTATAAATCTGAAAGTATGGGCCCCAATTATGCTCTTGCTGTGTTTGATTTGAGTTTTATACAGCAAATGTTAAATAGAGCTCATCCAGATTTGTGTAGTCAACTTTACAGAACATATGCCAGCCGATGTGAATGGGCATACCAATGAGAACCAGCAAAGGGATGTAATTATTCTACAGGATTTATAACGCGCCCACAGTTTGCAATATGAATTGAGACCGTACAGATACAATATTAATCAATACAAGAGGGTTGGGAAGGACCTGCTTGTTTGAGCTTACCATCAAATTTACAGGGTCAAGTGGGGCAAAAAGGTAATAACAGTGAAGTGATGCGTTGATGGAGAAAGTAAGCGGTTTTAGGTTGAGGTGGGATTGACTTCACCAAACAGATGAGTTTGTTAAGAGATTCCATACACACTATACAATTTTCTGTAGATGTTTGTCTTCAGATTTACCAAAATCATATAATATGAGGTCAAACCGTAAGAGTTTAAATTTGCATGCAATCAGGCATACTATAGCCCCCTCTACATCCCCACATTATTGCTTATGATTTTTACAAATGCACAAGATATATGATATACCTGTGTACCACATTTATATAATTTGTCTATAACTTTCCTGGTTAACTCCATATATTAGCAACATATCTGTTCTCACCGGAAGCACTTCCCCTTAGGTCCACCACGAGTTTGGGGGCGGGTTCTAAACTTTCCAGATGAATTGGTGCATGACTGCTATATATATATATATCGCAGTAATTTGAGGCATTGGTTACCCCAGATGACGTATCTTTTATACGAAACGCGTCGGGAACCTGCTGCCCTGATTTGCTGCGTTTTTGTCTGAAAAATAACTTTTAAGAAATTTTTACCGTATGCCTGATTGGAAGGTTTTTAACCTTTTTTGTAATAAACGCACCTCATGCTAAGAGGTTTTTACACTATCTCGAGTCTTCTTCCATCTCTTCCAAATCCAACCACTTTGGGGACCATCGATCCATTCCTCTTCACCCACTACCACCACGGACGAACGATTGAATCCCGGGATACCTATGTCTTTCAAGTAAGACCTACATTTTCGACCGGAGTGTGTGACGTTCCTTATACAGTGGGGGACGCCCATCCGGAGATCCAGGGTCCATAGGAGCCACCCTCACAGGAACCCTAAAGAGAATCCCTGGTGGAACGCAGGATATACCATCTACTCTTCAATACATACCTTGGCACCTGGTGAATGGTCCAACGCTCTACTATATCTGAAATCTGGTAAGCCTCCATCCTAACACGACTGGAGAATATCTTATCCTTTTATATGGAACTGTTTTACTGAGTTTGCTCAAAATTTACCTGTGGACTCCAAGCCCATCCAGCCGTCCCCAGTTATCTCTGACTTGTATGAACTCTCTCAAGGTTGATTATACGCACCTGGAAACTCACTGTTTCTCAATTGATCATTTCTACTGGACTGGCTGAGCGCTACAACATTTGTACTTTACTCTGAATTAACAATTTGTTTGATTGTGTAGTAGCAGCTCACCCTGACATCTGTTTCATATACGTTTTTTATATATTACACTTTTCACAGACCTTAGCGCAATATCACCTACACTCCTTATACTACATGGTTTTGGTAAATCTGAAGGCAAAAGTCTACAGAAAATCGTATAGTGTGTATGGGGCTTTAGAGGTGGAAAGAGAAAGGAGATAGCCATTCCGATTGAGGGAGTTCCAGAGGTCAAAAGAGAATCTGAAGGTGAACATGAGAGGAGGTGACGATGGAATTCTACAACAGGAGGTCCTGGGAGGTGCAAAGAGGACATTTGGGTGATATTTTGAGAGTAGGTTGGTGATGTAGCTTGGGGCTTGTTGGAGTTGTGATGGCTTTGTATGTCGTTGTTTGTTAGTATTCTGAATTTTATTTGTTAGGTGAGCAAAAGCCAGCGGAGGAGTGATAGGCAATAAGCATTTGTAAGGTAAATGAGTCTGGCAGCAGCATTTATGATAGACGGAAGGTGATCACGTAGAAGTAGGCCAACAAGGATGGAGTTTCAATAGTCAAGATGGGAGATAACAAGGAAGGAAATGAGTAGCTTGGTGGTTTCATTGGTCAGGAAGAAGTGTATTTAACTCATATATCACTACAGAGGTGAAGGTAGCAAGATTTGGGCGGTGACTGGATCTGGGGCTGGAAGGGTAGGTTCAAAGTCCAGGAGTACACCTAGCACCTAGTTTTCCAATGGCCTTGCTGTGTTGGCGCTTTTGTTTTTTTCCATGCCTCCTAGAATATGGTGCTCATGGGCTTTAAGTACTGTATTATCTGCAAGACTGTTGAGTGTAATCCAGAGTCCTGTGACTGAGGAGTGATTCTGTTTGGTCCCTGCTGAACCATCCAAATGTTGATCCGTGTGCATCCAGCTTTAGCCTTTGAGATTGTTATCAATAGGTTGGACTATTTTCTAAAGCCTCGTACACATGGGACGACGATTGTACATACGATCATCGCAAATCGTATGTTGGATAATGTAACTTGCATACTGACTGCACTACACGATCGTACGACCACAGAAAGAACGTTCAGGTGAATGTAATTAGCATCCGGCTGTTCCTGACTTCTGAGCATGCGTGTTTTACACAATACAACTTGTTGCACCAACTGCTCTGTACACACGATACAACGATCGTATGAGTTGTTGGTACGACCAAGTTTTCTAGTTTGCTCATACAACTCCCTTGTACGACCGTCGTATGTCGGCTGTTCTAATCGCGCATGCGAACAATCGATATAGCATACAATGGTCGATAGTACGACCTGTTGTATACGATCGTCGTCCCGTGTGTACGAGGCTTAACACTCTTTTGAAAAGGTCCTTCTGCCTTCCTCTTAGTAAAAGGTCCTCTACAGGCTATGTGCTGTGTCTGAAGTACTAGAGTCAGAGATCTGGAACAGTTACAGAAGAACGTCCTGTTTCACGATTTCATTGCTCCAGTGGAAGCAATGTACTCCTCGGTGCTGAGGACCACCACTAGTTAGTTAGCTAACTGCTAGTTAGTGTACTGTAGGAATCATTTGGATGCTGTTTCGTATTCCATCTTCTCCTGTCCTCTGCCCTCAAGTTCTACATTAAAGAATTCCAAATTGAATCTAATAACGGACCTCACTCATACATATCCTTCCCTGTCTGGTCTGATTGTGCCTCTCATGCATTTCGCCTGCCTAGTCATAGGGGTAGGATATTTCTGAATGACCTTGTCTACTGTTTGTTCACTTGTCTGGTGTCAATAAAGCTTATTGTGATTTAGAAAACAATGGTGAGTGGCTTGAACTTTTCATTTATTGGTGGAATGTGCTGTGTTTTTTTTATTTTTTATTTTACCTTTTCTGGCTTTCAACACAGAAGTCTGAACCATTAGCGCAAAATATTTTTAGTCCTCTAGGTGTACTGAAGCCCAGTGAACCAACTCTCTGCCACCAGATTTTGATGTGCCTTATGTGGTTACAATGGTTTACCCTAGGTTCACACCGATGCGGCTGCGCTTTCTTTTATTTCTTTCCCCGCGATTTTACCGCAATTTGCGTTTATATGGTTATTTTTTTTGGGGGGGGGATTTTTTGCATTTTATGTTTTTTTTTTTGGGGGGGGGGTTTGTTGCTAGGCAGATTTAAAAACGAAAATCGCTGCAATATTGCTGTAAAAAAGCAACACTTGCATTTCTGGTGCAGCTCCAAAACGCAAACTGCAGTGAGAAAAAAAGTCCCCGACCCTTTCCAAAAAACGCAATGCCGCAAAACGCACAGATGTGAACGACATCCATAGGAAACCATGTTAAATGGGCTGTAGTGCGTTTCTGCAAACCGCGGTTAAAAACGCATAGGTGTGACCCTAGACTTATATAGTTAGTGTGATATTAAAGCTGAACTCCAGGAAATATAAAATTCCTCTAGGTAATGGTTGTGCAGCTGGGATGAAGCCTACCAGAGCAAGGAATAAGGCTGGATTCACACCTATGCATTTTTAGTGCTTTTTGAGACTTACACTGCAAAACGTGTTTCATAGGAAAGCATTGCGTTGATTTACTAAAGCTGGAGAGTGCAAAATGTGGTGCAGCTCTGCAAAGAAACCACAATCAGCTTTCAGGATTTTTTGTCAAGGCTTAATTGAACAAGCTGGAGTTAGAAGCTGATTGGCTACCATGCACAACTGCACCAGATTTTGCACTCTCCAGTATTAGTAAATCAAAATGTTAAATGGACTGGAGTGCAAATCTGCAAAATGCAAAAAGCACTAAAAATGCATAGGAGTGAATCCAGCCTAAAGTAAGTATAGTTGCTTTTTAGGCCTCGTACACACGGGCGTTTTGTAATGCCATGTTTTTGGGCGTTTTTTGCTGCTCTCCATGTTTTCAATGGCCCTCTAAAACATTGACGTTTTTGAGCAGTAGAGGGCGTCGGCGTTGGTGAACTGTAGTTAGAACGCGGGACCAGTGCGTTCTGAAGCTGCAGCGTCATGGCGTTTTTGACGCCGAGCCGGCAAAACACTCAATAACGTTGCTTAACGTTGTATACACAGCGTTAAGCCTCGTCAGGCGTTCTATTCAAAATCAATGGTTTCCTATGGGAATCCATTGATTTGAATAGAAGCCGCACCAGAAGTCGCATCACGGTGATCCAACTTGCGGCGCGACTTGTGTGCTAGGTGTCTTAAAGGGGAACCCCCGCAAAAAAATTGCGTGGGGTCCCCCCCAAGAGCATACCAGGCTCTTCGATCTGGCATGAATTTTAAGAGGAGCCCCCACGCCGAAAAGACGGCGTAGGGTCCCCCCCAAAATCCATACCAGACCCTTATCCGAGCACGCAGCCTGGCAGGCCAGGAAAGGGGGTGGGGACGAGCAAGCACCCCCCCTCCTCCTGGACCGTACCAGGCCGCATGCCGTATGGGTGCTTTGGGGCAGAGGGGCGCCCCCCACCCCAAAGCACCTTGTCCCCATGTTGATGAGGACAAGAGACTCTTCCCGACAACCCTGGCCGTTGGTTGTCGGGGTCTGCTGGCGGGGGCTTTAATAAGGGGGCCCCAGATGCCGGGCCCCCCACCCTATGTAAATGAGTATTGAGTACCCCTACCCATTTACCTGGGGGGAAAAAAAATATACAAAAAAAAAACCACTACACAGCTTTTTAAAATATTTTATTAAATGCGCTCCGGCATCTTCTCCCCTCTCTTCTCCCTCATCTTCTTTCTTCAGCTCTTTTGCGGGGTCTTCTGTCTTCTGAGGGGTCTTCTGCTCTTTTGTACCCCGGCTAGCTTCTCCGGCCGCTTCTTCTTCTTCTCCTCCTCCTTCTTCTTCTTCTTCTGGAGATGTTGACTCGTCGCTCTCTTCCACTCGAATGCCGGGTCCGTGCTGCACGTTTGCCTTATATTGGTATGGGGCGGGGCCACACGATGACGTCATCATGAGCCCACCCTCATGATGTCACATCCTGGGGTGGGGCAGTGATGTGATGCCCCACCCCAGGATGTGACATCATGATGGTTGGGCACATGATGACATCATCGTGTGGCCCCGCCCCATGCCAATATAAGGCAACCGCGCAGCATGGACCCCGCATTCGAGTGGAAGAGAGCAACGAGTCAACATCTCCAGAAGAAGGAGGAGGAGAAGAAGAAGCAGTGGAGGAAGAAGCTAGCCGGGGAGACAGTGGCAAAAGAGCAGAAGACCCCGCAGAAGACCCCACAAAAGACCCGAAGAAAGAAGATGAGGGAGAAGAGAGGGGAGAAGATGCCGGAGCGCATTTAATAAAATATTTTAAAAAGCTGTGTAGTGTTTTTTTTTTTGTACAATTTTTTTCCCCGCAGGTAAATGGGTAGGGGTACGATGTACCCCATACTCATTTACATAGGGTGGGGGGCCCGGCATCTGGGGGCCCCCTTATTAAATGGGGCTTCCAGATTCCGATAAGCCCCCGCCCGCAGACCCTGACAACCAACGGCCATGGTTGTCGGGAAGAGGCTCTTGTCCTCATCAACATGGGGACAAGGTGCTTTGGGGTGGGGGCGCAGAGCCCCCCCCTACCCCAAAGCACCCATACTCCCCATGTTGAGGGCATGCGGCCTGGTACGGTCCAGGAGGGGGGGGGGGCGCTTGCTCGTCCCCATCCCCTTTCCTGGCCTGCCAGGCTGCGTGCTCGGATACGGGTCTGGTATGGATTTTGGGGGGGACCCTACGCAGTTTTTTCGGCATGGGGGCTCCTCTGAAAATACATGCCAGATCGAAGAGCCTGGTATGCTCTTGGGGGGGGGGGAACCCCACGAAAATTTTTTGCGGGGGTTCCCCTTTAAGACCTCTAGCACACAAGTCGGATCACCGTGATGCGACTTCTGGTGCAGCTTCTATTCAAATCATTGGGCTCCCGTAGGGAACCATTGATTTTGAATAGAGGCAGAAAACGCCGCTGAAAGCTAGCGTGAAAAAACGTGCATTGATGCTTATTTTTTTTGCAAACGCCCGTGTGTATGAGGCCTTATGCTCCACCTGGCCTTTTACTCTTGCAGTGCGGGGGGAGTCGCACAATTTTGTGTGATATTTTGGTTTTATCAGAGGTCAGCTTTAAGGCCTCATACACACGGACGTTTTTTGACGCCGGCGTTTTCTGGCGTTTTTTGCAGTTCTCCATGTTAGTCAATGCCCCCATAAAAACGCTGATGTTTCTGAGCTGTAGATGGCGTCGTCGTTAGTGAGCTGAAACTAGAACCCACGGCCAGCGCGTTCTGAGGCTGTAACGTTTTGTCGTTATTTGACGCCGACGACGCAAAACGCTCACTAACGCCGTACCGGCGTATTTTGCCGCCAACGTTTTTAGGTGGAAAAATAGCAGAGGGATGATTTTTTAAAAAAAAAACGCCTATTGACGCCGCTGCTCACTAACGCCGATGCATAATGCCAAAGAGCGCCGATTTTTTTTCCTTGACGTGGGGCCGACATTTTGTTTATTTTTTAAGAAACGTCCGTGTGTATGAGGCCTTAGGCTTACAAATCCACTGGAGTAGAAGAGGGACCCCGGAAGTAAAAATCCAGCCCTGGTTACATGAAGGCTAGCAATAAACATGGAGAAAGTATGTGAATCAAAATAAAAAATATCAATAATCAATACTTACTTCCAGATGCAGACATCACAGGATCTCTAAAAAAAACATCTGTAAAAATAAATAAATAAAAGAATAAAAATATACCCCCCTCATTGTAAATAGGGATAATTAAAATTGAAAGTTATAATTTCTCTGAAATGTCAGTAAAAAGGACGGGTGAAGGGGATGGATGGTTGGGCAAAAGGTTTTTTTTTATATAAATACCATGTGTTGCATTAACCATGTGCAACACATAAAGTTTCCATTAAAAATACAATCCATCAGGATTCAGAAAGAATCTATTAAAAAATGTGATTTATATGAAGATTGGTTTTCTGCCGCACGCACATTCATTCGCTCTATCAGAAACCATAGATAAAATTCCACCATGGCTGATCAAAATTAATCAAAAGCTCACTAAATCGATTGGATGGAGGGGTTGTGGCTGACGATTTGTATTTAATTTTGACCATTTTGGTCACATAGAATGAACAATTGATTGATCAATACGAGTGTGGCCACCTTAACTCCACTATTGTTGATAAAAAAAACGCCCTCTGTGTGATCATTGTACATTGCAACGATTTTAACAAACATTGTAGCAGATTTCGGGTGGATAATAATCAATGATTTAAAAAAAAAAAACATTTTGATTTTTTTTTTTTATTTAAATCTGATTTTTTTGATTTGAATCAGATTTTTTTTTTTATCAAATTTATTTTACTAAAATGCTTTTGGAGTAAAAATCTATCCAAAGATAGTTTTCTATTTAAGATACATTACTAAATTTGTTTATTCAGCATGAAATGGAGCTTAGTTATGTAGCATGAGGATGTACAGTCCTGCTCACCATTATTGGCACCCCTTCATGTTTTGCATAACTGAGTGAATGTCTTCAGAAATAAATGGAAATGTACCAAATTTATATCAGCAGGATCTTGTTATTACCACTCGTCCTGACATGTAGGAGTACGATGTATTGATTCGAGGTAAAGTACGACTTATTTGTTTAAATCATTACATAGAATTTATCTTTTGATAGAAACCTATCTAAAAATGAGGTTTTCGTAAAATCATTTTATTTAAACTATTTTTTTTTTTAGACTAAGTTTAGTTTTTTTAGTCTAAATTTATTTTTTTTTTTTAGTTTTACAAAAAAAAAAAATTTAGTAACTAATAATAGGTGGGCTTTAGACGATGTTACAAACAATTTTAGCAACGTTACATGTTACTAGT
>BLSH010328248.1:1239647-1251765 GCA_018402905.1 Glandirana rugosa
CTTATACCCTTTGGAGGTCTTGTGCTTGCAAATAATAGCATTTCTGGTGTCATCGGACAGCTCCTTTGTCTTTACCATTGTCACACATGAAGAGGGAATAACAGGTGGCTTTTTATAAAACCAAAATGTTCATTTATTGGCTAATTTGGGTCACATGGGTGGAGGCAATTCATCACAGGTGATCCTCATTTGAGATCTGCAACAGGTGAGCCAAATTGGGTTTCCATACTGATTTGCAGCAAAGGGTGCCAATACCACTGACAAGGCAAGCATTGTGGTTTTCTCTGTTTTCCTCATAATGTTTATCTTTTTAAATGTTATTTATCATTTACAGTTTTTTGTCAAACACAAGCTATCTGTAGTAATATGTTGGTTAATTTGATACATTTCCTTCAGTAGATATTCCACAATATGTACATAAACTTCATGGGTGCCAATAATGGTGAGCAGGACTGTATATTCTACAATATTTTTGGTAAACTCCTTCAATGAATCCAAGCTCTGCAAGCTGAGAGGACATGCACTGCATTGATGCATTCACACAATTTAAATCAACTGGATTTATATCAAATCCACCCTGAGCAGATTCCTATCTGTTTCTGCTCTGAAGAAATAGCTGTTTATCCATTGAATACTGATTCTGAATGGGAGGATCTGATTTGTTCTAAGTGCACTTCCAGTGTTCTGATGAGGGAAGTTGCAGGGTCAGCATCCCTTTGGAAATAATTAAACCTTAGGGAGTATCTAAAATTTTTGTTGCAGAGGATGCCTAAATCCTGACTTGTATTTTGGTGCAGAATTCTAGGAAAATCAGTGAGGCAATCACACAAACAGGACATGACATTTCTGGAGTTCTTCTGCACACCAACTGTGTACAGGGGACACCTCCAGGTTGCTGTATTGCATTGCATTTGACAGAAAATGACAGCAGCTATACATTGAAAAGGTAAAGTAAGTTGTATTAACATTCAATTGCAGCATGGCCTCTGTAGCAATTGTTAATACTATATACACTCATGGACCACTTTATTAGGTACACCTGTTCAATTGCTTGGTAACACAATCAGCCAATCACATGGCAGCAACTCAATGCATTTAGGAATCTAGACGTAGTGAAGACGACTTGCTGAAGTTCAAACCGAGCATCAGAATGGGAAAGAAAGGGGATTTAAGTGACTTTGAATGTGGCATCTTTGTTGGTGGCAGACTGGCTGATCTGAGTATTTCAAAAACTGCTGATCTACTGGGCTTTTCACACACAACCATCTCTCGGGTTTACAGAGAATGGTCCGTAAAAGAAAAAATATCCAGTGAGCGGGACCTGTGTGGGGGGAAAGGCCTTGTTGATGTCAGAGGTCAGAGGAGAAAGGGTTTTAGATGATAGGCAACAGTGACTCAAATAACCACTCGTTACAACCAAGGTATGCAGAATACTATCTCTGAAGGCACAACACATCAAACCTTGAAGCAGATGGGCTACAGCAGCAGAAGACCACACCGGGTGCCACTACTGTCATCTAAGAACAGGAAACTGAGACTACAATTCGCACAGAATCACCAAAATTGGACAATAGAAGATGGAAAAACGTTGCCTGGTCTGATGAGTCTCCATTTCAGCTGCGACATTCAGATGGTGGGGTCAGAATTTGGTGCAAACAACATGAAAGCATGAATCCACCCTGCCTTGTATCAACGGTTCAGGCTCGTGGTGGTGTAATGGTGGGGGGGATATTTTCTTGGCACACTTTGGGCCCCTTAGTACCAATTGAGCATCGTTAAATGCCACAGCCTACCTGAGTATTGTTGCTGACCATGCCCATCCCTTTATGACTGCAGTGTCCCCATCTTCTGATGGCTCCTTCCAGCAGGATAATGCCCCATGTCACAAAGCTCCAATCATCTCACCACTGGACAATGAGGTCCCTGCACTCCAATGGCCTCCACACTCCCCACATCTCATCCAATAGAGACCCTTTGGGATTTGGTGGAATGGGAGATCGGCATCATGGATGTGCAGCCGACAAATCTGCAGCAACTGTGTGATGCCATCGTGTCACTAAGGAGCAAAATTCTGAGGAACGTTTCCAACACCTTGTTGTATCGATGCCACCAAGAATGAAGGCAAAAGGGGGTCCAACCCGGTACTGGCAAGGTGTACCTAATAAAGTGGCCGGTGAGTGTAATTTTTTTATTTGCTATATTTTTTCCCCAAGAAACTGGAGTTACCCTTTAATCTACGCTGCTGGAACTTTGTTTTTCTTTCTTTTTAACTGCAGCATTAGTATAACGAATACTGGCAAAGCACACATTTTTGTTCCGTCTTTGATGTTTCTTCTGAAGTGCAGATTAAAAAGAAATATAAAACGCACATTTCTGCACTTTAAAGAGAGCTTCTCTTTTTATTCTAAAAAGTGGGGTTTTTTTTTTTGTTCTTTTTTTTACTCTTTTTCTTCTGCGCGTTAATTTCAGTGAAGAGTGACCTTTTGTATTTGTATATCAGGAAGTTATTTCTAAAGCTGGCGTGTGCTCATTCCGCTCTGCGTCCAGGGAATAGCAGGACAAGGGGTGAAGATCAGCTTCAGGCAAGAAACAAATACATTACACATCCTTGCTCTCAGGTGATTGGCTTGTACATGCTTTCTGCCAACTTTGACCGAACCTCCCAACTTTCTGACAGCGAAAAGAAATACCTTTATATGTGGCAATTTTTAAAGTGAACGTTTGCTTTGTCCATGCAGCTTTGCCCATCTCTCTACAGATGCAGAAAAGGCGTTTGAGAGGTTGAATTGGCAGTTCTTGCAACTGACCCTTGTAGACCCTTGTAGACCTTTGTAGACCCCTGTAGACCCTTGTAGACCCTCGTAGACCCTTGTAGACCTACGTAAACCCTTGTAGACCCTTGTAGACCTTTGCAAACCCTTGTAGACCCTTGTAGACGCTTGTAGACCCTTGTAGACCTTTGTAGACCCTTGTAGACCCTTGTAGACCTTTGTAGACCCCTGTAGACCCTTGTAGACCTACTTAAAGTCTTGTAGACCCTTGTAGACCTTTGTAGACCTTTGTAGACCCTTGTAGACGCTTGTAGACCCTTGTAGACCCTTGTAGACCCTTGTAGACCCTTGTAGACCTTTGTAGACCCCTGTAGACCCTTGTAGACCTACTTAAAGTCTTGTAGACCTTTGTAGACCTTTGTAGACGCTTGTAGACCCTTGTAGACCTTTATAGACCCTTGTAGACCCTTGTAGACCCTTGTAGACCCTTGTAGACCTTTGTAGACGCTTGTAGACCCTTGTAGACCCTTGTAGACCCTTGTAGACCTTTGTAGTCCTTTTTAGACCCTTGTAGACCCTTGTAGGCCTTTGTAGACTCTTGTAGACCCTTGTAGACCTTTATAGACCCTTGTAGACCCTTGTAGACCCTTGTAGACCTTTGTAGACCCTTGTAGACCCTCGTAGACCCTTGTAGGTCTTGGAAAGAATTAAACCAATTCATTGCACTTACATAAGTAAAAATGATCACATTGCTCTATAATAAAGCTTGAAGTGTCCGACTCTCTCTTCCAGGGACATTTCTGGCTGCCCAACAATGTCATGTTACGTAGCTCTGCCCTACGTGTCTCATCCATGCCCGGAAGATGAAACCTCTGACAAAACGCGTAGGGCGAAGCTACATACCATGACGCCATTGTGCAGCTGGAAATGTCCCCTGAAGAGAGATTCAGCCGTTTCTGACTTTACTATACTGTGCTGTGATATTTTTTACTTATGTAAGTGCAATTGGTTTTATTACATGGTTAAATCGGGTTTTAGACTATGTGGAGCATTTGCTTCCCTCTTTTTTCCTGGTATGGCGCATACAAGATGGCAAACTAAAGGTAAAGAGATTAGTGATGTTTCTTGCTGCCAGTTACTTGATTGAAGCCTGAGCCCTTACTATACATCTGCTTAACGCAGCAAGATCTTGCGTCCCAGACAAATGGAAACAAACATCACCTCAAGATTTACTCCTCTGGCTTAAAACGGTAAACATTACAGGTATGGAAGACCTCATGGCCACCCTCTACAACAAGAAGAACAGTTCAGAGCCACATGGGCATCCTGGATGCACTACACCAGTGGTTCTCAACTCCGGTCCTCAGGACCCACCAACAGGCCAGATTTTAAGTATTACCTTGGGGAGATGCAGACTCGAATACTGCAATCACTGAGCAGCAAATGATATCACCTGTGATGTATTTTAGTTATCCTGCAAACCTGGCCTGTTAGTGGGTCCCGAGGACAGGAGTTGAGAACCCCTGCACTACACCAACTCAACACTATTGAAACATCATAACAGGAACCTGAGACTGCCCCCTTTAGCCCCATCATTGTGGGACTTCTTCGGCTATCATCTCCCTTCTGTTTCCCCACCACTTTTTTTTCTTCCTCCAAACCTTGCCTCCATTATTCTCATCCTTTCCTCCCCACTCCACTTCCCTCCCTTTACCAATCCACTCCCAGCGCTGACAACGGTTCCCCTATAGTAAGTAAGAAGTTGTTCTTAATTATACATGTATATACAGTAGGTACGGAAAGTATTCCGACCCCCTTACATTTTTCACTCTTTGTTATATTGCAGCCATTTGCTAAAATCATTTAAGTTCATTTTTCCCTCATTAGTGTACACACAGCACCCCATATTGACAAAAAAACACAGAATTGTTGACATTTTTGCAGATTTATTAAAAAAGAAAAACTGAAATATCACATGGTCCTAAGTATTCAGACCCTTTGCTCAGTATTTAGTAGAAGCCCCCTTTTGATGTAATACAGCCATGAGTCTTTTTGGGAAAGATGCAATAAGTTTATCACACCTGGATTTGGGGATCCTCTGCCATCCCTCCTTGCAGATCCTCTCCAGTCCTGTCAGGTTGGATGGTAAACGTTGGTGGACGGCCATTTTTAGGTCTCTCCAGAGATGCTCAATTGGGTTTAAGTCAGGGCTCTGGCTGGGCCATTAAGGAACAGTCATGGAGTTGTTGTGAAGCCACTCCTTTATTATTTTAGCTGTGTGCTTAGAGTCATTGTCTTGTTGGAAGGTAAACCTTGGGCCCAGTCTGAGGTCCTGAGCACTCTGGAGAAGGTTTTTGTCCAGGATATCCCTGTACTTGGCCACATTCATCTTTCCCTCGATTGCAACCAGTCGTCATGCCCCTGCAGCTGAACCCCCCCACAGCATGATGCTGCCACCACCATGCTTCACTGTTGGGACTGTATTGGACAGGTGATGAGCAGTGCCTGGTTTGCTCCACACATACCGCTTAGAATTAAGACCAACACGTTCTATATTGGTCTCATCAGACCAGAGAGTCTTATTTCTCACCATCTTGGAGTCCTTCAGGTGTTTTTTAGCAAACTTCAAACGGGCTTTCATGTGTCTTGCACTGAGGAGAGGCTTCTGTCGGGCCACTCTGCCATAAAGCCCCGACTGGTGGAGGGCTGCATTGATGGTTGACTTTCTACAACTTTCTCCCATCTCCCGACTGCATCTCTGGAGCTCAGCCAAAGTGAGTTTTGGGTTCTTCTTTACCTCTCTCACCAAGGCTCTTCTCTCCCGATATCTCAGTTTGGCCAGACGGCCAGCTCTAGGAAGGGTTCTGGTCGTCCCAAACGTCTTCCATTTAAGGATTATGGAGGCCACTGTGCTCTTAGGAACCTTAAGTGCAGCAGAATTTTTTTTGTAACCTTGGCCAGATCTGTGCCTTGCTACGATTCTGTCTCTGAGCTCTTCAGGCAGTTCCTTTGACCTCATGATTCTCATTTGCTCTGACATGCACAGTGAGCTGTAAGGTCTTATATAGACAGGTGCGTGGCTTTCCTAATCAAGTCCAATCAGTATAATCAAACACAGCTGGACTCAAATGAAGGTGTAGAACCATCTCAAGGATGATCAGAAGAAATGGACAGCACCTGAGTTAAATATATGAGTGTCACAGCAAAGGGTCTGAATACTTAGGACTATGTGATATTTCAGTTTTTCTTTTTTAATAAATCTGCAAAAATGTCAACAATTCTGTGTTTTTCTGTCAATATGGGGTGCTGTGTGTACACTAATGAGGGAAACAATGAACTTAAATGATTTTAGCAAATGGCTGCAATATAACAAAGAGTGAAAAATTTAAGGGAGTCTGAATACTTTCCGTACCCACTGTATATATTGTTCATTACTGTGTGTTGTGCTGTGATCACCTTTTTGTACATGGTCCTTATGGAATAAAGTCTTTAGACTACATTTCCAGAAGTGGCGGCTCCTTACATGTATGTATGCCTCCCCTATAGTAAGCCTATGCGTGGCATCACAGCTCAGGCAGTTCAGTTGTTGTTGAGCCCTCTCTTCTTTCCCATGTAGCCTGTGCTGGTTGGCATAGTGGAGATCACATGACTGGACCAGAGAGAATTGGTAAAATCAATAAATCAACCGTGATGATCCCACACCATAAAAATGTGATCTTCTTATACCTGAACAAAGCTACCTTCCCAGTAGTATAATGCTATTAAACAGTGAAACCTAAAGGGGAAATCGGCGCTAAATCAACTTAAACATGATGCAGCAACAATAAAAAAAGTCCATATAATAAAGTCCATAAAGCAACCGTAATGATCCCACGCCATGGAAATGTGATCTTCTTATATCTGAAGAGTGATCCTCCAGCAAATCAAGTATGACCACCACCAAAGTGAAAAGTGTCCCCTCACTGTAGCTCCAGTGACCTCTAAATTAATAAAGGTTGGTAAGCGCTTCGGGATATTGATTTGGTCCCTCAGAAACGTATATGTGTGCCCTGACTTGGTGGCTTTCCTGAAGAGGTGATTTGCAAAACTATTTGGAAGCCTTCCAGCCGCCGTCACTTCCAGTTACATCCGGCGTCAGGATCGGCCCGGACTTCCTGATGGTGGAACGCACGCAGATTCCGAGAGGGAGAAATCAGACTGCACTCAAAACCCACGGCTGTATACTTTTGTGCCGAGTCAGGGCACACATACGCTATATTTTCAAAAGTATTGGGACGCCTGCCTTTACACACATTAACTTTAATGGCATCCCAGTCTTAGTCTGTAAGGTTCAATATTGAGTTGGCCCACCCTTTGCAGCTATAACAGCTTCAACTCTTCTGGGAAGGCTGTCCACAAGGTTTAGGAGTGTCTATGGGAATGTTTGACCATTGTTCCAGAAGTGCATTTGTGAGGTTAGGCACAGATGTTGGGCAAGAAGGTGTTTTATTGGGTTGAGACCCAGTGCAGGCCAGTCAAGTTCCCCAGACTCGCTCATCCATGTCTTTACGAACCTTGCTTTGAGCACTGGTCCTAATTATTTGGGGGGAGGGGGGTGGTGTTGTTTTTCAGGGGTTGGGCTTGGCTCCTTAGTTCCAGTGAAGGGAACTCTTAAGGCTTCAGCATACCAAGACATTTTGGACAATTTCATGCTCCCAACTTTGTGGGAACAGTTTGGGGATGACCCCTTCTTGTTCCAACATGACTGCTCACCAGTGCACAAACAAGGTCCATAAAGACATGGATGAGTGTGTTTGGGGTGGAGGAACTTGACAGGCCTGCACAGAGTCCTGACCTCAACTCCACAGAACACCTTTGGGATGTATTCAAGCAGAGACTGAAAGCCAGGCCTTCTCATCCAACATCAGTGCCTGACCCAACAAATGCGCTTCTGGAAGAATGGTCAAACATTCCCATAGACACCCCTAAACCTTGTGGACAGCCTTCCCAGAAAAGTTGAAGTTGTTATAGCTGCAAAGGGTGGGCCAACTCAATATTGAACCCTACGGACTAAGACTGGGAGGTCATTAAATTTCATGTGCGTGTAAAGGCAAGTGTTTCAATACTTTTGGTAATATAGTGTGTGTATATATATATATATATTATATGTGCGTGTTTTAATTAGAAATGTAGTATGAATATATGGAGTACCTGCAACAGCTAGTTTTAGGACATCAGCTATTTTTACATCTTTCCTGTATAAAAATAGTTCAAGTGCCTTAATTTTCATCCTTTTTTAGCTACCTGCTTGTAGTGGTGGTCTATAGCAATATATTACATATATTACACTCTTAAGAGACACCCTGTCTGATTTATGGCAAATACGTTACAAGTCACACCAGCTTCACAGCAGTCATTAAGTTGGATGTCATCAATTTTTATGAACCTTGGGTTTATGAGGACTGGAGATCGCTGTGGTGGACTGATGTGATGGCATGAACACAGGGATGTGGATTCACTCATCACTCTCGGATTGGAAGAAATGATGGGTGTTATCATCTCCCAATAATCACATCATGACGTTCCTGTGTGATAGATGAATAACGATGAGGGAATTGCTGAAAAGCTGCTCTGTATTTACTTGACCTGTAAGCAGGTGGATGTCAAATGTTTATGTTTTATTAAAACGTTCTACCTTTGTGTATTTCGTGTGTGGTTAGAATTTAGAGAAATAATGTGGCACTGTTTAGTTATGTTGCCCTGCAGAGTTGGTAAGTCCTGAGAAGGAAGGGTTAACTCTGCTAGTCAGGGTTTCCTGTGCTTTTCGGGGGATTACCACCCTCTGATGGGGCAAACACATAATGTGGGGGGAAACCACCACTCGGTAGCACTGGAGTTAGTAAGATGGCCAGAGGTTCGGTTCCAGGTCTCTCCATCTAAGGAACCGCCATGCTGCTAAGGATGTACTATTTGCACCTAACCAGCCCTTCTGGGAGCCCAGTCAGGGTTCCAGGGGTATGGACTCATGCTTAAACAAAGGACTCTAAGGACTTTCTCACCTATTTAAAGTGGTAGTAAACCCTCCTATCATTTTCAGCCAAGGAAGCTGCCATCTTGTCCTCTGTTTAATCTACAACTGCCATGATTCTGCACATGTGATCAGCTATGACACCAGCCATTGGATGGTTTGACAGTTTGGTTTAGAGCACAACCAATGGGAGTGTTACATTTCCGGCACATGCCGGAAATGGAACTGGTTTTATAAACTGTTAAATGGATGGGTTTACTACCGCTTTAAGGTATGACCTCTTTAAAGCGGTTGTAAACCCTCCTATCATTTTCAGCCAAGGAAGCTGGCATCTTGGCCTCTGTTTAACCTACAACTGCCACGATGCTGCACATGTGATCAGCTATGACACCGGCCATTGGATGGTTTGACAGTTTGGTTTAGAGCACAACCAATGGGAGTGTTACATTTCTGGCACGTGCCGGAAATGTAACTGGTTTTTAAACTGTTAAATGGGTTGGTTTACTACCGCTTTAAGGGGCAGTCGGGGCACTTAGAAGATTGTGTACAGGAATGTGTATTGAAGACATCTTTGTTGACCTGCTCATTTGTTATATTTAAAAGAGAGGTGCAGGAACTTACACTCTCATCTAGGTGGATGCAACATCAGTCGAATGCTGCATCTGCCCCCCTCTGCCTCTAAGACAGAGAAATGAGTGATCAAAGACTGCTTGTAAGGGGGGGTAGATTGCTAGGGTGGTCATCACATCCTCCATGTTTCCCTCCAAGCAAGAGTCACATGAGAGGCCTACCCCAGAGTAGGTTCTTCTGGGCTACACTAGGCACTCTGTATCTTCACACTGTATCAACTCTTGCACTGATGTTTTCATACCCCATGTACTTAGTGACCAGAGCTGTAAACTATATGTGCCGGTTAATTACATTGTACCCCTTTAGTAACTGCAGGCAAAGAAAATATTTCTAAAGTGAATGAGGTTTGGGTGTGGCGCTGTCTGAGCTTTGGGTATAGGGGAAAATAGTGTATGTCAGTGCAAAAAACGCTAATAAAGTGCAATAGTTTCAGTGTAGATTTCCGTGTTAGTCCATAAATGTGCAAAGGGTGCTTGAAAAATGATGTATATGTTGTGTTTGTAGTGCTATAATTAGACACATAAAAATTGTAAGGCAATGTCACTGACAAAAAATAAATATAAATAAAACGCACAACTTAAATAATAAAAAACTTTTCTAGAAATTGTAACCAAATATTTAAGAGTATATGTACAGTCCAAAATTAGGGTCTGTGCGTGCTGCTTTCCTCAGAAAAACAACAAATGTGTCCATAAACCAAAAAACAAACAAATTAGGAAATCCTTTTGTTGTATGTGATAAGAAATGGTTAATCCGCTTTTCTCAGTCTGGATCTTCGGTGACTATCAGTTTATCATCATCTGTTTATAATAAAGGTGCAAAGTGCTCAAAGGTGACAGTTCAATAATTTTCCATATTCAAGGCTTTTGATGTGAGTCACACGTGCTCCCCCAATGTTCCCCTCCTTACCAGAGGGCACTACCCCTACAGGGGTTAAGTGCCTATCTTTGTCTTATAGTCCTTGGTTGCTCCTGGTAATGGCGACTCCATCCATGCGTGTCAGGGAGAAAAACATAAAGGAGATTCCATAGTGTAGTATTCAAATGAACGGAATTTTATTCAAAAAAGATAGGGACAAGTCCAATTTATACAGTACATAAAAAATATTTTTGTTATTAAAAAAACTTTCCATAAAATACATCTGAACCTCAAATCAAATGGTGGTGAGGTAGGTCCGTGATGTAAAAGTAAAAGAAGGGGGGTAGGTCCTGACTATTTCAGCTTCCTAGTGCCGGTGCGTCCCCGCTCTATGAGAGGAAGCCACAACGGCTTACTGCGGTTAGAGCCGCGATCAGCTGTAGCACGCTAACCCGGGACCGAAAGTGATGTGTGGACCAATAATCGCTCAGCTAGGTGAAACACTGACGCGTTTCGTCGTGGGACGTTTTCAAAGGTGTGCCTAGCTCAGCTCCAGGGTAGCTTTTTATCTATAATACAAGGGCGGGATCTCAACTATTCTTTTGTGTGATTGGTTGCTTCAATCATGTTTTTTTATTCCCGCAGATGTCGGCTTATGACATGGAGAGAAAGTGTCAATTGCTTTACAAACGTGATAAAAGTATGGATGTGGTGGGGTAATGTTGTTAATACACTTAGGGTTTGCACTGTTTAACCCTTTACAGGAAACAATTGTTTTGTGAGAGAAACACACGGTGCTGGTTATAGCCATAAGACTATACCTATAACTAATATTGATTTCTTGTATTGTAGAAAAAAGGGGGACATAATAAACCTAAAAAAATATATATGAAAAAAATATATATATATGGAAGAAGCATAGTAAACTGGAGATATGAGGGTACCCGTATTCCCATTCACGGGGACTGTAATTTGAAGTGTTTGGTGCAATAGTATATAACGGGGCATTATACCATTAAAAACGTGTATATTGAGTCCATAAGGTATACCGTAAATGTGACACCCATTCTAGTCTTTGTATCATACTCATACAGCCTGCCGTGAAGGGCATTAGAAGACATTTGTACAAGGCCTATCATATGATATGATAGGCCTTGTACAAATGTCTTCTAATGCCCTTCACGGCAGGCTGTATGAGTATAATACAAAGACTAGAATGGGTGTCACATTTACGGTATACCTTATGGACTCAATATACACGTTTTTAATGGTATAATGCCCCGTTATATACTATTGCACCAAACACTTCAAATTACAGTCCCCGTGAATGGGAATACGGGTATCCTCATATCTCCGGTTTACTATGCTTCTTCCATATATATATATTTTTTTCATATATATTTTTTTAGGTTTATTATGTCCCCCTTTTTTCTACAATACAAGAAATCAATATTAGTTATAGGTATAGTCTTATGGCTATAACCAGCACCGTGTGTTTCTCTCACAAAACAATTGTTTCCTGTAAAGGGTTAAACAGTGCAAACCCTAAGTGTATTAACAACATTACCCCACCACATCCATACTTTTATCACGTTTGTAAAGCAATTGACACTTTCTCTCCATGTCATAAGCCGACATCTGTGGGAATAAAAAAACCTGATTGAAGCAACCAATCACACAAAAGAATAGTTGAGATCCCGTCCTTGTTTTATAGATAAAAAGCTACCCTGGAGCTGAGCTAGGCACACCTTTGAAAACGTCCCACGACGAAACGCGTCAGGTGATCACCTAGCTGAGCGATTATTGGTCCACTACACACCTGGTTATTAGCGAGTCGATCCACTAGTGGACT
>BLSH010328248.1:1252037-1274675 GCA_018402905.1 Glandirana rugosa
CAGACCCTAATTTTGGACTGTACATATACTCTTAAATATTTGGTTACAATTTCTAGAAAAGTTTTTTATTATTTAAGTTGTGCGTTTTATTTATATTTATTTTTTGTTAGTGACATTGCCTTACAATTTTTATGTGTTTAATTATAGCACTACAAACACAACATATACATCATTTTTCAAGCACCCTTTGCACATTTATGGACTAACACGGAAATCTACACTGAAACTATTGCACTTTATTAGCGTTTTTTGCACTGACATACACTATTTTCCCCTATACCCAAAGCTCAGACAGCGCCACACCCAAACCTCATTCACTTTACACCAATCCCACCCACGGGAGGGAATACTGGAGGGCAGCAGTCGAGCAACCTTTATCCTAAGCGCAATACACCTATTATCATATTAAAGACAATATTTCTAAGCTTTACTTAAAGAATTAATATGATGACAAAATCAGTGGACAGTCCAAGACAAAGTGCAGACATTCCCTAATATTCCTAGTCCCTAACTACAGGCCTGTGGCTGCCCCAGCATACCTATTCAAGCAAAATCACAATGTTGGCTGAGGTGGAATTGAACTCTGGCTTTGGCAGGATATGGGCCATCCAGACTCCAGTAACAAACCAGGCAGAGCATCCCTTTCCGACTGTGTGGGTAAGTCTCCCATTTCCTCTTCCCAGGATCCAAGCCCTACTCCCTTTTGTAGTACACAAGACCGGAGGGTCGGACCCAAGAAAAACCCATCAAGAAAAATCTAGGCGTGCATTTAACCCCTAACTTCCAGCTTGGGAAGCAGTGATCACTACCTGCCTACATGCTGATTGCTCAGTTATCTGTCTTCAGTGAACAGAGAGCGGTGACTGTCAGTCACGGTTTTCCGTTCTGCCCCTCCAGTGCTCACTGGAGCGTTGGGCTTTGGAGGGGGCGAAAGCAGCTGGCTCAGGCTCTGAGTCATGTGGTCAGGAATCTGGGTGGAACCTGACATTAAAGTCCAGATCCCTTCAGAGTCTGGATCGGCTGAGTGACTTCAGCTGACAGTGGACTTAAACCCGGTGTTGGCTGGATCTAAGTGCACTCCTGTGACCCACATAAGAAGTGGGGTCAAAAGAGTTGAACTCAAGAGCAGCATCTCTCTCTGCTCTCTTCCTCCTCCTAGGACAGAGTTATAGCTGCGGGAGTTATTGTGACGAGGGAGGGGGGCAGGGATGAGCCTCACTGTCTGTCATTGTACAAAACTATTGCACAGAGCAGGTGAATATAACATGTTTAATCTTTAAATAAAACACGGTTTAGAATCACTTTAAAGTATATCCAAACCTAAAAAAGAAAAATGCAATATATGGCAGTTTACTAGCAATTTAATGTGGTGGTTGCATTATTTTTCTTTTTTTACCCTTTATTTTTACCTGGTGATCCTGCCAATAACACTTCCTTTCTTAGATTGGCTATGCTCACTCATGGTGCTGTATCTATGGAGGAGCAGCACAGCAATACTGACAGCAGCTTTGCCACTTTTTTTATTTGTATACAGTGTAATTGGTTGCAATGGTACACCATAACAAGCAAAGACTGTACGACTACTGGAGTCTTAGCAACCAATGATGTCATTTGTTGCTTGAAGGCAGGCGTCTGGCCTGCACAGTGTCCTTAATTTATAGGACGCAGGCAACCGTCAGCGTCCTAGCAATCAGTAGGAGGAGATAGATTCATGGCCCTGAGCCATATGATGTCACATTTAGTGGCAGTAGTTATACCACCACTGAAAGTATAACTTCCTGTAGCAAGCAGAGATTTGCTTTGGTGGGCAGGCAATTAGACTATTAAGCTTGCCCATTTGCCAAACAGTGAACAGCCTAAGATTACAGCGAACCCCATGTCACCATAAATTTGAACCTCATCCTTTATTTTAATGGGGGTTTCCATTTTCAGAGAGTGAAATTAGATCCTCTAAACCCACCCACCCTTGCCACTGGGCAAGTAGGGATGTTCTGCTTAGAACTCCTCCAATCAGCTGTGAAGTTATCAGCTCTCAGTAATTTTTAGGGTTGACAAGTCTACTTTGCAGTCCGGTCTCCGGGTTATCCTAAAGCCTCGTACACACGCGCAGATTGTTGGACAACTGAACGTCCAACTTTTGTCCAAATTGGCTGTTGGCGGTTTTGTCTAGCGTACTGACGGTAGTCAAGTAATCGGTCAACAAAGCCGAACGTAGCGGCGTGTTACGAGCGTATAAAGAGGAAGTTCAGGTGAATGTGCTTTGTGAATTAGGAACGCAGGTTTACACGACCGAACACTTCCTGGATTCTGAGCATGCGCGTTTGCACTTTCAACTTTTTGTTGGCCAACCTCTGTACACACGAGCCAACAATCGGTCAAGGCCTTGTTGGCCAACAAAAGTTTTCTAGTCTTGTCAGCCAACTTCTGTTGGATGATAATTGGAAATCGGCTGTCGAATCGTGCGTATTTACGGTCAGATAATCGGCCAGCAGGCTGTTGGACGACCGTTGTTGGCTGATAATCGCATCGTGTGTATGGGCCTTTAGGTGACTGAAACTCTTGGCAGTCTCATGGCTACTCTTCCATTGATGGGAGAGTTACTGTAGCTTTACCCATTCGTAAAGTGCAAGAAAACGACAAAACACAATTCAGAAATGTCAACTTACCGAGAGAGGACTCCACCGCCGGGGTGCTGGGACTCTGGCTTGATGCTTTAGAATAGAATACAAACACATAATTGTATAATGAACTATCCAAAGCAAACACATTTGGAAGACACGGTTGGGTAAAAAAGCACACAATTTCTACCCATGTTATTCCCCTATATAAATCTACTGAAAACAAGAATCCCACTGCTGGCTGTATACTGAGCAATATTCAGCCAATCAACCTTTTTTAAAGTGGGTTTAAAGCCTAAAGTTTTGTTATACCTTTGTGCATTCTCTGCATTAACGTAAAAAAACTCCCCACTACCAATCCTACTTACCCCCATCTCTAAACACTTACCTGGCTCCTGTCGCTGCTCCAGCACTGCCTCAGCTGCAGCAATACTCCTCTCACTTCTTTCTTTCACAGGAGATGCTGGGATTGGTTTACCAAAGGCAAATAGACTGAGCACTTTGCAGTTGCTCCAGAGCTCAGTAAATGAGGTAAAGCTTCACTCTGCAAAGAATACCCAATCATGTGCAAGGAAAAAAAAAAACAGCATTTTTGCTTGCACGTGATTGGATGATGGAAGTCAGCAGAACTTGTCATCATTTACTAAGATCTGGAGCAACAGTAGTCTATTTGCCTTTAGGAAATTAACCCCACTAAGAACAGCGGGAGCCATAGACTGCTGCTGCTATCAGTCAAACTCCTGTGAGGAGGGAGTGGGAGTGTGGCTTACTGGTGTGGTACTGCGTGTGTCTAAGGATGCACACTGCCTGGCTTGGCAAGGTGCAAGCAAGGCTTGCTAAGGAGGCATCGAGAGAGGGTAAAGGCTGACTGCCAGAAGAGGGGGTAAGAGGCATCTCGGGTAAGTATAACATCCTTTTTACTTTAAACCAAAAAAAATTGCATTTAGAGTCACTTAAATCACTTTAAACCAACTGTTTAAAAAAAAAAGTAAATGCTATAGAACAAATATCTAGAGGGAACCGGAATTGTGTGGTAACTTTGCAAAATTGCATATACAGTTGTATGCAAAAGTTTAGGAACCCCTGACAATTTCCATGATTGTCATTTATTTGGGTGTTTGGATCAGCAATTTCATTTTGATCTATCAAATAACTGAAGGACTCAGTAATATTTCAGTAATGAAATGAGGTTTATTGGATTAACAGAAAATGTGCAATATGCATCAAAACCAAATTAGACAGGTGCATAAATTTGGGCACCCTTGTCATTTTGTTGATTTGAATACCTGTAACTACTTAGCACTGATTAACCACTTCAGATCCGCGCTATTGCCGAAGTACGGCTCCAGCGCGGATCTGAAATGCCCGGACGGCGTCCATGGACGCTGCGCGAGCGTGCCCGTGGGTCGGGTGGACTCGATGTCCGCCCGAGACCCGCCGATCTCATTTGGGAGCCTCAGAACGGGGAACCGCCATTGTAAACTCGGCGGTTCCCCGTTCTGTGACAGGGGACATAGCAGATCTACTGATCCCTGTCACTGGGATCAGTTAGATCTGTTATGTCCCGGCCAGCCCTGCCCCCCCACAGTTAGAACACACCCAGGGAACATTTGTTAACCCCTTCACTGCCCCCTGCTGGTTAACCCCTTCACTGCCAATGACATTTACACAGTAATCAGTGGATATTTACATTTCTGATCGCTGTATAAATGTCATTGGTCCCAAAAATGTGTAAAAAATGTCCAACATTTCTGCAGCAATATTGCAGTCCCGCTAAAAATCGCAGATCGCCGCCATTACTAGTAAAAAAAAATAAAATAAAATAAAAACGCCATAAATCAATTCCCAGTTTGTAGACGCAATAACTTTTGCGCAAACCAATCAATATACGCCGATTGTGATTTTTTTTTTTACTAAAAATATGTAGAAGAATATATGTCGGCCAAAATTGATGAATATTTTTTTTAATGGATTTGTACTTTAGCAAAAAGTAAAAAATATTGTTCTTTTTTGCAAAATTGTCGCTCATTTTTTGTTTATAGCGGCGATCAGAAATGACGCAGAGGTGATCAAATACCACCAAAAGAAAGCTCTATTTGTGGGAAAAAAAGGACGCAAATTTTATTTGGGTACAACGTCGCACGACCGCGCAATTGTCATTCAAAATGCGACAGCGCTGAAAGCTAAAAATTGGTCTGGGCAGGAAGGGGGTTTAAGTGCCCAGTAAGGAAGGGGTTAATTGGAACACACAATTGGTTTGGTGAGCTCATTAAGCCTTGAACTTCATAGACAGGTGCATCCAATCATGAGAAAAGGTATTTAAGGTGGCCAATTGCAAATTGTTGTTCTCTTTGACTCTCCTCTGAAGAGTGGCAACATGGGGGCCTCAAAACAACTCTCAAATGACCTGAAAACAAAGATTGTTCTACATTATGGTTTAGGGGAAGGCTACAAAAAGTTATTGCAGAGATATAAGCTGTCAGTGTCCACTGTGAGGAACATAGTGAGGAAATGGAAGACCACAGGCACAGTTCTTGTTAAGGCCAGAAGTGGAAGGCCACATAAAATATTGGAGAGGCAAAGGCGAAGGATTGTGAGAACGGTCAAAAACAGCCCACAGACCACCTCCAAAGACCAACAACATCAACTTGCTGCAGATGGTGTCACTGTGCATCGTTCAACAATTCAGTGCACTTTGCACAGGGAGAAGCTGTATGGGAGATGTGAAAGAAGCCTTTTCTGCACACACGCCACAAACGGAGTCGCTTGAGGTATGCAAACGCACATTTGGACAAGCCAGCTTCATTTTGGTCATAACAAGGGGCATTATGCATGGCGGAAAGAGAACACAGCGTTCCAAGAAAAACACTTGCTACCCACAGTAAAATTCGGTGGAGGTTCCATCATGCTGTGGGGCTGGTGCCGGTACTGGGAATCTGGTTAGAGTTGAGGGTCACATGGATTCCACTGAATATCAGAAGATTCTTGAGAATAATGTTGAGGAATCAGTCACAAAGTTGAAGTTACGCCGGGGCTGGATATTTCAACAAGACAATGACCCAAAACACTGCTCAAAATCTACTCGGCATTTATGCAGAGGAACAAGTACAATGTTCTGGAATGGCCATCCCAGTCCCCAGACCTGAATATCATTGAACATCTGTGGGGTGATTTGAAGCTGGCTGTCCATGCTCGGCAAACATCAAACCTAACTGAACTGGAGATGCTTTGTAAGGAGGAATGGTCCAAAATACATCCATCCAGAATCCAGACACTCATTACTGGCTATAGGGAGTGTCTAGAGGCTGTTATTTCTGCTAAATGAGGCTCTACTAAATATTGATGGTATTTTTCTGTTGGGGTGCCCAAATTTATGCACCTGTCTAATTTCATTTTGATGCATATTGCGCATTTTCTGTTAATCCAATAAACCTCATTTCACTACTGAAATATTACTGTGTCCTTCAGTTATTTGATAGATCAAAATGAAATTGCTGATCCAAACAGTTGAACTTTTGCATTCAACTGTAACCAAAAATCTAGAGGAGAGACGAGCTCAATACACTGGATACAAAGAATGTTCAACTATTGATCCTGTTCAGTAACACATAATCACTGCTTCAAGTGTCCATTCCGACTTACGCATTTCAAGGATGAACCCTCTTCATCAGAGCTCTCCAGTGGATTGGATTTTATGTTATATGTGGTTTTCCCAAATACCTTTGTATAAAGCATTTCCTGGAATTCTTAAAGAGTTTTGTAGGCACACTTTAGACTGCCATTGTGCCTCCACACCACAAATGCAGCTGCTTCCATTTACATGATGGAAACAGGCACATGCATTTGTCATAGGAGGTGGATGTTCATATTGGACACTTCTTCCTCAGTACGACTCAGTAATGCTTGGCACTTGTGTTCAGGAGTTAGTTGAGCTGTTGGGTGGCTATATCCTGATGAAGATTCTGAGAGAATAGTTCACCATCAGGTCTGCATTGTGATTGACAGCAGACTGCAGTGAGTGGATTCGATTGCTGCTATACAGCCCCAAAGTGACTATGGAATTTGCCCTCTGTTGCTTGCTGTCATTTACACAGGAGGTGGACCTAAATGGCAGCTCTGAGAGACTAGGCTTTATTCATCTGCCTGTGGGCTCAGAGCAGGCAGCAGCATATCCTTGCTGACTACTATAAGTTGCAGGCCCACAGGGGTTCTTGGGCTATGCCAGGCAGTGGGCGGGGTCAACTCACCATGCACGTGGAGGTACCTTTTGAGTGTGCTCATCAATGCCCAGGACCAGGCAGAGACAGTGGTCATGTGAAAAAGCTAACATTAAGGCAGTTCCCTGACTTAGAGATGAGCCATCACACTGTGTGCAGTAAAAGTACAGAATTCATCTGAAAAGCGCTCTCCCTTGGCACTACACACTGTAACTTGACACATCTTTGTCAAGGAATGAATCAAAAAAATAATGGCACATCTGCCAACACTCAAGGAATGATCAAAAAAATAATGGCACATCTGCCAACACTCACGCAGATATTGTGTGCGGGTGCTTGGGCACGCGGCCATGCGAATGTGCACACTTGCGCACTGCTGTGGGCCATGGGGTGTAATTGCGTGCCATGGCGCACGCAATGCTTGACAGATCCTGGTGCCCAGTGGCCTATTTGAAGCCAGCAGTCTGGTTCACAAGTTGCTGGATGATCATCAGCTGACTATGCTGCTGCCTGATTACCTATGAATGACCATGGCTTGCTCTTCTGACTCTGATACTGCCTGATCACCTGTGTATGACCCCGGCTTGTTCCTGATTGCACTTCTGCTTCTGGTTTCCTCCCACCATTAACCTTCATGCATCCCTTTTAAGTAACTTCAGACCAGGCTCAGAACAGTTAATGCAACTTTAACAGTTCAGTCCAACATCAACAATGTCCATATCCGGAACCTATCTACAACTATTTTGCTGCCCAAACATATCTTTAGAGGTGATAGTCCATAGCTGGCATGTTCCATGTCCTGGTTGTCCTCTGGACCTCTGGTGCCTCCACCGGACTGCAAGGTGCAGCAGTCCTACAACATGTCTATTCAGAGAGTCCCCAAAGCAGATGGGGATTAGATCTTTAGGCTTGTCTCTGTCTTCTTCCCATGCAGCAGCTCCCTGTGTTCAGAGCCCTTCTCCCTTTTACTTACAGCACAGGGGAGAGGGCAGAGCTCAAAAAGACCAGGTTTAACCCCATGCCAGCCTGTCTCATTTGCTAACATGTAGGCAATCTGCCTACATGCCGGCCAGGAGATTTCCATCATTGACAATATATGACCATTGCCATACATGGTTAAGAGCTTCCCCAGCCCCTTTGTTTATGTTAGGCTGACAACCAAGGAATTTTCTGGGAAGGTGTCATGAATGCATTATTGGTTGCTAGGCTGCTGGCTGCCACCGGGTCCTAGCAGCCCAAGAGCCCATTCATGGAAGCTATCAAGGACAAACATACCCCACTCTGAGCACTAGTGTATCTATGTATGTCAACTTACAGTTTGTATTACTTTCTGCTAGTTTGCTTATCTGGCCTAAGCGACACAATCTTCTTTCCACAAGGAAAACTTGTCATGAGAAGCATGTCAATGCTGCCATTGGCCTGATCTCTCCTTCTGAAAAGGTTAGTAGCCTGACAGTCATGCTGAGACTACTTTGAGTCTCTGACTCAGAGCCGAGCAGATAAAGATTTTTGACTTTAATTGTTAGAGATTGGTAACTCAGAAAGTCCTGAAGCCAGAGGGTGAGTATGACAACCAGGAAAATAGCATTTTTAGAAGGATACCAGAAATGGCATCCCCCCACGTGTCTCTCATCAAAGGGTTTGCTTTAAAAAGACATTTCTTGCACTAAGGGCAAAGTGACAATACCTTTTGATAGCCCCCTCCAAACAAAGTATACAAACCCACCCGTGCTCCCTTTCACCTCCATCAGAGCTCTTGCTCTGTTGCTTTAAAAGAGCAGGGCTTCTAGGTTTGGGGAGCATGTTACTACTCACATGTGAAACTAAATGGGCCTCAAAGGTCAATTGCCAGACCTGGCCAAATGGCAGTGACACCACCCAACTGGGTGATGCCATCTTAAACTGAAGCTTACCAGGGTGGCCTTCTGCAGAACGGGGATCAATGAGTACATAGTGGCTTAATGGTTGGCCTGTCTACCTTGCAGCATGGGGTCCCCAAATTGAGTCCCATGGCAGTATCTGCATGGAATTTGTATGATCTCCCTGTATATGTGTAGGCTTCCTCCAGGTCCTCTGCTTTCCTCCCACTCTCCAAAGACATGCTGGAAGGTTTATCAGCTCCTGTCTAAAACTGGCCCTAATATGATATTGTACTGAGTGTACCAAAGATGTCTGCCGCATCAGCGGATAACGTACCTCGAGTCCCCAGGGAGGAAAACGCTATGGTCATAAATAATATTTGGGTTGGTGGAGGGTAGTTGAGATATCAAGAAGCACTGTCATTCTTTCCTGAATTAGGCTGCCAAACCAGCTTCTGACAAGATCTGTGCTTGTAATCACACTGGAAAAATACCATTAAAGGTCCAGTCCAATTCTAATCCATTTATATTGTTTTAATTTTCACAAGTTCCGATGAAGGGGTGGTGTTGGACCCTTAAAACACATTGCCTACTCTTTCAATTGTCCACCTAAACTGGGCATGTGACATTGTTTTAATGCTCACACATATGCGTCACTGGGCGGCCAATGTTTCTGTTCTGAGAGTGAGCTCAGTGCGCGCTCCCAGCACAAAGACCAAGCTTTGAAAGATCGTCCTTGTTCCCTGCTAGTGATCAGTAGCTGGTGGGACCTACTGCAGCCAATCACAGTGGTCAATTAATCAACCAATCTTTACTTCCCCCCTTCCCCCAGAATTACATTTTTTCAAGGACACCAGAGAAGATGGGAAAGGGTTAACATAATCCTTTCTATATTTGATTTTACAACCTGTGAAAGGCGTTTATTCACCAGAAACTATCACACCCTCTTAGCGTTACCCAAGTGCAGCCATAGAACAGAACAATAAAGATTGTTGAAAGTTTAGCTGCCAAATCCCAGGATTAATGGATTATAATATAAATGTCACTGTGTTCTAAATTGCGATGATGAATGTGTTTATATTGTAGCGCTCAGAGTTACAGCAGCCCGTCTTGTTTTACAAATGTACCGAGGATTCCGTCTGTGCATAATGTCCTCGACTGTAACATCTCTATGATGGGAAGAAGCCTGCCATGGTAAAGCGCTATCCTTCATATCTCTGAAATAATAAAACAATAAAAATAAAGCTCACCTGTCAGAGGTGTCATGAGCTCCTCTGCAGAAGGGATCGATGTTGGGTCACTTTGCTCCCCTAGAGAAGTAAGTTGCAAAGATCAGATCTGTACAATAATCAGCTCTGTAATCATTATTACATCATTAAATGTATTTTCTAAATGTAAGCAGTGTAAACACCTGAATCTGACCTGGTATTAGACACTTGCAGTCCCTGTACAGCAGGGCTGGAGTGGGAGAGGAAGAAGCAGAACAAGGAGCCAATCAGTTCATGTGCTGGCAAAAAACATACAGATAAGTAGAGAGAGCATGTGCCTCTTCTCTTTTCACTGTCCAGTGATAAGCCAGGGTGGGTCCAGGGTGACCTGGGTTCAAGGGAAGGGGGCTGGTCATCAGACTGAGGACATCTAGTGGCTAGGTCAGGTCTAGTTATTTGATTTTTTTTATCCCATATACAAACCCCAATAATGGGCCACAGCCATTTTTCAAAAATTGATCTAACTATTTTATCTTTTTTATTATAATTTTATTTTTTAACACACACTTTAGTTTACAGTTTAGTTTAGTTTAGTTTTACACACACTTTAGTTTACAGTTTTCTCCTCTTGCATGGAGAAAAAGATACAATGTTTTATATAATGTTTCCAGTATGTATAAAATGTATCTATTATGTATGGAGTGTATTATATAATGTATCCTGTATGTATATTTCATGTATACAATGTATTATATAATGTTTCTTGTATGTATGCAATGTATCTTTTATATATGTAACGTATTATATAATGTAAAAACAAAGAAAGGGAAGGCGCAAACCCCTAGTGCATTAGCCGAGTAAAAACAAAAACAAACAATAAAATGCATACTCACAAAGGTGCATAAGTATACTGCAAGCTCATAGAAGGATGACATGAGGTAGAACATCCAAGTGTCTCTACAGTCTCACAAGTGCAAGCTAACGCATCTTGGGGGGGGGGGGGCACCCCTTCTTCAGAGCTGTGCTTTTTTATAAATAAATGCTGTTTTTACTTGAATAATGCACTAGGGGTTTGCACCTTCCCTTTCTTCTCTTTTGTAGTTCCACATGGGATATCCCCATCTGAGGAGGGCTGCATCCACCGGGCACTGGACCGTGTTTGTGATGTGACATTGATTGACCGTCCCTCTAGTGAAGACCACTGAGCGCTGGGAGTATTTGACGTATTATATAATGTATCTTGCATGGATTGTGGAAGATTAGCTCGTGGGGATCACCTTTCCAGAAGAAAAGAGTCAGCGTGCAGGCAACTTTCTTTAAAATCTGGCAGCTTGCCAGGTTTATTATCAAAGGTTTGCAGGTTATCAAACAAACAAAAACAAAACAAAAACCTTGAGTGTTTCCTCACTATACGGTGTGAGACTGGCCCCGGACACCCACAAAACATAAGCAAAAAGCAAACCTTTTCTTTACAGTCCAAATATCCCACAGAGCTCAGTCAGATTCCCTTCTGAGTTCCAGGTAGAGCCCAAAGTGAGATCTCTTTCTGGTCATTAAATGCAGCTGAAGAGGAATTTGCGTTGACCAGAAACTCTGGGCCGGAACCAGCTCTGCCACAGTGGCTGGCAAATCCCGGTTCGGACTTTCACCAGTCAACTCCAAGTGAATGCACACGAGGCGACAAATATCGCCCATCCATTATCGCACCTCGCATAATGTCACAGTACACAATGTATTATATAATGTATCTTGTATGTATACCATATATGTTTTATGTATACCATGTATTATAAAATGTGGTTGATTTACTAAAGGCAAATAGGCTGTGCACTTTGCAAAGTTGCTCCAGTTGCTCCAGAGCTAGCAAAAATGCATTTTTTTTATTTTCTTTGCATGTGATTGGGTACTCTTTGCAAAGTGTACCTCATTTATTAAGCTCTGGAGCACCTGCACTTGCAGATTGCAACTGCACTTTGCAAAGTGCACAGCCTATTTGCCTTTATTAAATCAACCCCAATGTATCTTGTATGTATACAATGTATTATATAATGCATGTATACCATGTATATTTTATGTATACAATGTATTATACAGTTGCAAGAAAAAGTATGTGAACCCCTTGGAATGATATGGATTTTTGCACAAATTGGTCATAAATGTGATCTGATCTTCATCTAAGTCACAACAATAGACACTCACAGTCTGCTTAAACTAATAACACACAAATAATTAAATGTTACCATGTTTTTATTGAACACACCATGTAAACATTCACAGTGCAGGTGGAAAAGGTATGTGAACCTCTAGACCAGGGGTAGGGAACCTGTGGCTCTCCAGCTGTTGTAGAACTACATTACCCATGAGGCATTGCAAGGCTGATGGATACAATTACTCCCAGAAGCATGATGGGAAATGTAGTTCTACAACAGCTGGAGAGCCGCAGGTTCCCTACCCCTGCTCTAGACTAATGACATCTCCTAGAGCTAATTGGAGTGAGGTGTCAGCCAACTGGAGTCCAATCAATGAGATGAGATTGGAGGTGTTGGATACAGCTGCCCTGCCCTATAAAAAACACACACCAGTTCTGGGTTTGCTTTTCACAAGAAGCATTGCCTGATGTGAATGATGCCTCGCACAAAAGAGCTCTCAGAAGACCTACGATTAAGAATTGTTGACTTGCATAAAGCTGGAAAGGGTTATAAAAGTATCTCCAAAAGCCTTGCTGTTCATCAGTCCACGGTAAGACAAATTGTCTATAAATGGAGAAAGTTCAGCACTACTGCTACTCTCCCTAGGAGTGGCCGTCCTGTAAAGATGACTGCAAGAACACAGTGCAGACTGCTCAATGAGGTGAAGAAGAATCCTAGAGTGTCAGCTAAAGACTTACAAAAGTCTCTGGCATATGCTAACATCCCTGTTAGTGAATCTATGATACATAAAACACTAAACAAGAATGGATTTCATGGGAGGATACCACAGAGGAAGACACTTCTGTCCAAAAAAATTATTGCTGCATGTTTACAGTTTGCACAAGAGCACCTGGATGTTCCACAGCAGTACTGGCAAAATATTCTGTGGACAGATGAAACCAAAGTTGAGTTGTTTGGAAGAAACACACAACACTATGTGTGGAGAAAAAGAGGCACAGCACACCAACATCAAAACCTCATCCCAACTGTGAAGTATGGTGGTGGGGGCATCGTGGTTTGGGGCTGCTTTGCTGCGTCAGGGCCTGGACGGATTGCTATCATCGAAAGAAAAATGAATTCCCAAGTTTATCAAGACATTTTGCAGGAGAACTTAAGGCCATCTGTCCAGCAGCTGAAGCTCAACAGAAGATGGGTGTTGCAACAGGACAACAATCCAAAGCATAGAAGTAAATCAACAACAGAATGGCTTAAACAGAAGAAAATACGCCTTCTGGAGTGGCCCAGTCAGAGTCCTGACCTCAATCTGATTGAGATGCTGTGGCATGACCTCAAGAAAGCGATTCACACCAGACATCCCAAGAATATTGCTGAACTGAAACAGTTCTGTAAAGAGGAATGGTCAAGAATTACTCCTGACCGTTGTGCACGTCTGATCTGAAACTACAGGAAACGTTTGGTTGAAGTTATTGCTGCCAAAGGAGGTTCAACCAGTTATTAAATCCAAGGGTTCACATACTTTTTCCACCTGCACTGTGAATGTTTACATGCTGTGTTCAATAAAAACATGGTAACATTTAATTATGTGTGTGTTATTAGTTTAAGCAGACTGTGATTGTCTATTGTTGTGACTTAGATGAAAATCATATCACATTTTATGACCAATTTGTGCAGAAATCCATATCATTCCAAAGGGTTCACATACTTTTTCTTGCAACTGTATAATGTATCTTTTATGTATACCATGTATCTTTTATGTATACAATGTATTATATAATGTATCGTGTATGTATGCCATGTATCTTTTATGTATACAATGTATTATATAATGTATCTTGAATGTATACCATGTACTACATAATGTATCTTTTAGGTATATAATGTATCTTTTATGTATGTAACGTATTATAAAATGTATCTTGAATGTATACCTTGTATCATACAATGTATCCTGTATGTATACGATGTATCTTGTATGTATACAATGGGGGTCGTTTACTGTAGCGCTGCAGCAAAATAGCGGCAAAATTTACGCAAAATAGCAGTAAAATTACCGCGATTCGCGGTAAATAGCGCTAAAACGGTATTCTCAATAGCGCTGGTGGTAAATAACGGCCAAAATGGAATTCACTATTGCTCCCAGTTCACAGATAAGGGCCAACTCCTTACTCCAGTCCAGACCTGGAGTTGTGCAAATAGAAATAATGTTTGAAGCATGATCTGATTCCCTAAATTTTATTAAAATATGCGGTATATTGTTTAAACATAATATGCATTTAAACTGTGTGAAAAAGTGATTTCTACACTGAAATATCTTTAAAAGTCTGAGAAGAGATAAATACCCCGTCTCTTTACTCCTAGGCACAGAGCACAGCTGAGCACAACTGAGCATGCTCAGACACAAAACAACTCTCAAAATAACTCTCATGGAGTAATTCCTTGAGTAGTTAGTAAATACCAAAATGTGACTTATTTTACACACATTCTTTGGGAGTGAAGATGAGAGTTATTTTGCCAAGTGCAAGTTTCTGCCATTCATTCTAATGATACAAGTGTTACAAGTTGAGATGAAATGTATCTTTCTCTCAAAGAAATTGTCCTGGCAACAATGTTGCACATTTGAGAATCTATTTTGTTTTTAGGAATGCTACAATGTGAAATCTCTGCATTGTTTTGTAAATAATTTTTTTTTTACATACTGCTGTCCATGTCACAAAAATATTTCCCCAAACTCACACAGATGTCTTTACAAACCACAAACAATACCATTGCTTATGGAAATGTAAAATTAGTGCCATTTTTTTTTTATTCTTTCCAAATGATCCTAGTTTGAGCCCCAAAAATGTGATATGTGTACCAACATCAGAAATAAAAATGTCATTACCAAAAATCTGAGGATAACTTTAATATAATTCTTTTTTTTTATTATATAATAATTTATTATATAATAATTAATATATTCTATGCTCACGCAGCAAGAACCATCAGAAATCACAGATTGCATTTAGAAGATTAACTCCTGACTAATGTAAGTCCTATATATTCCTAGACATGCAGTATCTTTGTATTTATGTGTAGGAGGGCTTGACCTGTGTAAGCCCTGTGGTTTAAAAGGTAGCAGTTCTGTCTACCATTAGAGGCATCCTGAGTTCAATTCCCAAGCATGTCACTTCATGTAGAGGTGTTGTTTGTCCTCTCTATGTTGTTAAACATTACTCAAGGCCTTACCTACATTATGTCTAAATGTAGTATTTATGTGTAGGAGGGTTCCACCACCATTGCAAATCTTGGCAGATATACTAGTTATACTAGCTAGGCAATGGGGATGCCTGCCTTTACATGCACATGAACTTTAATGGCATCCGAGTCTTAGTCCGTAGGGTTCAATATTGAGTTGGCCCACCCTTTGCAGCTATAACAGCTTCATCTCTTCTGGGAAGGCTGTCCATAAGGTTTAGGATGTCTGTCTATGGGAGTATTTGGCCATTCTTCCAGAAGTGCATGAGAAGGCCTGGCTCACAATCTCCACTCTAATTCAGCCAAAATGTGTCCTATCTGGTTGAGGTCAGGACTCTGTGCAGGCCAGTCAAGTTCCTTCACCCCAAACTCACTCACCCATGTCTTTATGGATCTTGCTTTGTGCACTGGTCCAAATCATTTGGTGAAGGGGGGGTTATGGTGTGGGGTTGTTTTTCAGGGGTTGGGCTTGACCCCTTTAGTTCCAGTGAAGGGAACTCTTAAGGCATCAGCAAGACATTTTGGGCAATTTCATGCTCTTGGCTTTGTGGGAACAGTTTGGGGATGGCCCCTTCCTGTTCCAACATGACTGTGCACCAGTGCACAAAGCAAAGGCCATAAAGACATGGATGAGGGAGGTTGGTATGGAGGAACTTGACTGGCCTGCACAGAGTCCTGACCTCAGCCCGACAGAACACCTTTTGGCTGAATTAGAGCAGAGACTGCGAGCCAGGCCTTCTCATCCAACATCAGTGCCTGACCTCACAAATGCACTTCTGGAAGAATGGACAAACATTCCCATAGACACTCCTAAACCTTATGGACAGCCTTCCCTGAAGAGTTGAAGCTGTTATAGCTGCAAATGGTGGCCCAACTCTATACTGAACCCTGGGCTGCCATTATAGTTCATGTGTGTGTAAAGGCACATTTCCCAATACTTAGGACAGTCTATTGTATATTACTTGTGATACTGAGCATGGCTATGGACTTAGGACTGGTTCACACCACAGCGACGGACAAGACAGGTGCTCACTGCTCACTAGCTAAGTGGCTAACAAAGCCACCTGGCGCCCAAAAGGTTGCTGGTTCACGTCCTGGATATGCTAATGCTTGTGTTGAAGTTTATAATAAACCCCTGGTTGGGTTTCTCACCACAATCCAAAGACAGGCTGGCATTTTATTTATCTCTTTTCCAAATAGTCTGTAATGCAAGCAAGTTATTTTAGGACTTTAAATTGGAAGCTCATTGCAGCCAGGGACTTGGACATTTCAAATTGTAGGGTTTACACTGTACAGGTTCATCTGGTTAGAAAACTGTTGCTTGGATCAGTGTTTCTCAACTTCAGTCCTCAAGGCAACCCAACAGGTCATGCTTTCAGGATTTCCCTCAGATGAAACAGCTGTGGTAATTACTAAGGCAGCAAAACTGATCAAATCACTTGTGCCAAATAATAGACAGCCTGAAAACATGACCTGTTGGGGGGTACTTGAGGACAGGGTTGATAACCACTGACATAGAATTTTGTCCTGGACTTATACTGATTTGATGAACATAGCCAAGGGTTAACACAGTAAATAGTATTGGTATTGCAGCCTCCTCTCAGGTTAAATAAATTAGAAAAGACAGATTGAAAGATACTGGTGGGCATGTACTTCTATTGGGCGTGTGCCAGTGCCAGCTTATATAAGGGACTTCAGTAGAGGGTGTTGGTTTGACCTGCTGAGGGGACAGGTTTGTTGCTGTGGTAGGAATGATAGTTTGCTATGACAAATGTTTTACTAGAGCTGTTTGTTTGCTGAAATTATTGTGCAGTTTGACCATCAAAAGTGACTTGATTTTACCATGCTGTCTGATTGGGGTGTGTATTGTTTGTCTTATACTCACCAATGTTCTTGGTTTAATATGTGCCTTTTTTATATGTTGTAATGCTTTGTTAGAATGACTGTTAATTATTTTTCTGTAATTTTGCAGCTAATAATGTCATGTGGGTGTTTAGTCATTTTATGAAATGTGTGGGCGGTTATGCACGGTTAGTAAAAGTAAAATTGTGTCCACTGTAAGGTTAAGTCCAATTTTAGATTGTAAGCTCCTATGAGCAGGGCCCTTCGAACCCAATTGCTAACTGTTTTGCTAAATGTGTATATACTGTAAATACTTTAATGCCAGTAAATATGTACATACTTGTGTTGGCAAAATAAAAGGAAATTGATTTTGCTTGTTCTCTTTTGTAACTTTTTAAATTAGTTTTGGGGGTTGATGGTTTTGGGGAAGTGGATTACCTCCTCAGGGCCGGTTCACACCGCTGCGGTGTCCGAGATCTGATGTGAATTGCACTGCAGTGCAAATCACATGCGATCTGTGCTATGCAAATTCAGCCATACAGATAGTATGGCTAAATTTGCATCCTGACCAAACTTGCACAAGACCCTTTTTTTGTTATGCAGCAGAATCAGATCACATGGGTGTTCCTATCCATGCAATCCGATTCCTGTCCGAATTTGCAGTGCGATCTGAAAACTGATTTGGGGGCGTCATTAGCTTTCTATTGACACACCCAGCAGTTTGTATATGCCAGTGTGAACTGTCGAAGTCCTGTGCGATGTGGGAACCTGCAGTGGATTCGCAGGGTTCCCGTATCGCACTAGTGTGAACCGGCACTGATAAGTCCTCTCATTTATATTTGCATAGTCCTTACAGATATACATCAGCAGGAAGTGTCATGTGGCTGGAAACAGGAAGTGCTGTGGGCTGCAAGCAATTGTGTGGTGATGCCAAATAAATCAATGAACCCCACCCACACCACATATAGCTCCCACCTCCTCCCCTACATTGATAAAAATGTAATTTCAACTTGCTTGCGGCTATAATGTATTGCCCCCCTAATCCATACCAAGCCATTTGGCTCAGGGATGGATTTTAAGGGGAAGCCCACTCCAAATTTTAACACAAAACGGTGGGGGATCCCCCCAAACTCCAGACCCTTTCTAAGCAATGCAGCCTGGAGGTCAGGATGGGGGGACAAAACCAGGCCACATGCCTTTAACATGAGGGGGTGTGTGCTTTGGGGTGGGGGGGGGCTCTGCGCGCCCCCCCCACCCCAAAGCAACTTGTACCTATGTTGATGGGGATGAGGGCCTCTTCCCGACAACTGTGGTGGTTGGCGGGCTGATCAAAATGTGGAAGCCCCCATTAACAAGGGGGCCATCAGATCCTGGCCCCCCATGTGAATAGGTTTTGGGTACATCATACCCATTCACCTAAAAAGTGTAAAAATGGAGACTTTTTTTGTCCCATCTTTTATGTTAAAGTTTCTTGCAATGTACATCCATGGTCAATAGGGATGGTCCCCCAGTCTGAGTCAAAAGTATGTTTGAATCGAACATTGGGGATTTGCCGAATCCTAAACATTATGGGGCGCTGGTGGGAAATTTGAATGGCCCATAATGCAGTGAAATTGTGGGGGAATGCTGCCTGCTGATTGACCAAAGCATGCACATGGCCTGCGTGCTTTGGCCAATCACATCATGCTCTGCTGTGAGAGCCATGATTTGCCAAAGGAAGGGTGCCTTTGGCCAATCATTGCTCAGTGGGTCTGAGTCCACGCCCACACTATATAAGGCCACTTACACAGCGGCCGAATATAGTGATAGCAAAAGTTTAGGCAGTGGCATACAAATATATATGTACAGTATAGTATATATAATACACTGCATTCATTTCAGGTACTTCTATAGCGCTGTCACTTTACATATATATTATACATTCACATCAGTCCCTACCCTCAAGGAGATTACAATCTAAGGTCCCTAACGCACATTCATACATATACTAGGGCCAATTTAAACAGGATCTAATGTACCTACCAACATGTCTTTGGAGTGTGGGAGGAAACCGGAGTACCCAGAGTAATCCCACACAGACACAGGGAGAGCATGCAAACTCCAGGCAGGTAGTATTGTGGCTGGGATTTGAACCAGTGACTCCCAGGCGAAAGTGCTAACCACTACACCACTGTGTAGAATATATACAGTGCATGCATGTTCGGATAAGGGTCTGGCATAGTTTGTAAGAGAAACTCCACTCCAAAATTAAACAGACATTTTGGGTAGGGGTCCCCCGCAAAGTCCGTACCAGACCCTTCAGGTCTGGTATGGATTTTGGGGGGACCCCAACACTATTTTTTATAAATTTGGCATGGGGTTCCCCTTAAAATCCATACCAGACCCGAAGGGCCTGGTATGGACAGGGGGGGATCCCCAACGCATGCTTTTTCAGTGATCTTTATCTATATTGCAGGGAACCAGCAATACATTCCAGCCGTGACCGATTTTAAATGACAATTTTTCCTTTACAAATGTCATTTTGCAGTGGCACTGTTCTAAACATCCCAGAGATTCATACTAAGGGGACCCCCCCCCAAGCACGATATTTAAGCACTTGCCTCCCACCCGCCGCAGCGTGACGGCAGCTGCGATAACTAGCATTGTGAGTGCACGGGTGCCGCTGGAGGCACGCTCACATGCTCACTGTGTTCTGGGGAGGGGGGTCAGGGAGTGGGTAGGGCAGACTCGATCGCCGCCAGCTACCCACGATGGCCCCTCTGCAGTGAAAGAACGGAGGTCCGTGTATGTAAACATGGATCTCCATTCGGACAGAGGGGGAAGGGCGGTGATCATAGGCTTCCTGTATATGGAAGCCATGATCACTTCCCTCCCCCTGCCAGCCCAGCCCCCATATAGTTAGGACACCCCATAGGGAACACAGTTAACCCTCTCCAGGTTAACCCCTTCACTGCTAATGACATTTCTACAGTAATCAGTGCATTTTTATAGGACTGATCGCTGTATAAATGCCAATGGTCCCAAAAAAGTGTCTAAATGGTCCAACATGTCCGCTGCAATATCGCAGTACCGCTAAAAATCGCAGATCACCGCCATTATTAGTAAAAAATTTTAAAAAATACAACTCCAGAAATTAATTTGCATCATCCCTAAACGTGGCAACTTTTGCGCAAACCAATCAATAAACGCTGATTGCGATTTTTTTTTTAACAAAAATATGAGGAAGAATATAAATCGGCCAAAAACAAATAAATAAAATTATTTTTATTTTTTTTAAATTGGATTTGTATTTTAGCAAAAAGGAAGAAAAACTGATTATTTTGAAAATTTGTCGCACTTTTTTTGTTTATAGCGGCGATCAGAAATGTTGCAGAGGAGAACAAATACCACCAAAAGAAAGCTGTATTTGTGGGTAAAAAAGGACACAAATTTTGTTTGGGTACAACGTCGCACAACCACGCAATTGTCCGTTAAAGCGACACAGTGCCAAATCGCAAAAAGTGCTCAGGTCCTAAAGCGTGAATTTCTTCCGGGGCTGAAGTGGTTAAAGGAATATTTTTTTTTTTTTTTTTTTTCACTTTAACCATTATTAAAACCACTGCTCCTGAAAAAAAAAAATTAGAAACATTTTTTTTCTGTTCAGACATGTGCCCTGGGGCTAAGGCTGTTAAAATTAGAGAGAGGGGGTGGTAATGTTTTTTATGGCAATAAATTTGCATACAAGCATTAAATGGAGTAATTCTGAAACCACGAGTTCAATCCCAGCTAACATCCAGCGCTTAGAACATACAACCTGAGAGGCATCTTCACAGGCAAATAGAGGTCGCATGTGAGTTAATTTACTCATGTCTGTGAGAGTTGAAGTTGTAATTGCCTTTAATTGGGAGTTATTTTAAGGCACTGCTGGAGTAGATTTGGGAGGTATAGTAAATCAGGGCCAATGTATTATATAATGTATCTTGTATGTATACAATGTATCTTTTTCTCCCTTCAAAAGAAAAAAAAGAAAAAGATGGGTGGGCTGTATAGTAACTGATCATGATCATGATCAAGACATGGGCTTCTTGGTGAGAGCTTCGGGAAGGGGTCAATAAATCCTTCTGCCCATGGCTGGGCTAAGAAGAAAGCTATTGTCAAAAAAATGCATGGAACGCCAAGTACTGCCATTGGGAACATGTACCAATTGCAAAAAAAAAAACAAAACACAGAATTGTTAGCTTTTCCTAAAAGCTCCAACACTTGTGGCTGGTGTTAGTTCATTCTTTTACAGAAATGGTTCTGGATTACCCATCCCTTTAAATTATTGGCTTTTGCGACTCAGCATACCCGGGCAAAGGCTATGCATTGCATTATACTACAGATTATTCCTTGTTTTTAGTGGTGAACCTGCAAAGTTTTTAGCCAAAAAGTCAGTTGGCAAGCTGAGTTGGAACTTTGGGCAAGCCTGTCCGATGCTGCCAGTATGAATGAGCCCTGGTGCCCTGTAGTAAGTCATGCCTTTCATAAGTTATAATTAGAAAACGTAGAAAACTAACAGAAAACCAGGTGTCCTGTTAGGTACTGAACCCAGAACCCCAGACCTGCAAAGCCACAGTGAATAGGCCATGCTGGGAACATGTAGTCTTCCTACAGCAGGAGGGCCAGGAGCGCCCTCTGCTTCTTCTAGAGATCGTCTAACTGTCGTCACCCCCCAGGAGTAGAAACGTTGATGAAAGGATACAGTTATTTCTGCCTCGCTTTCCAAGAGACTAAAATAATTGCCTCTCATTTCCACAGACGCGTCTCTTCCCTGCTGAGGGGACTTGTCTCTGACAGCAGATAATGATCTGAGCTGGAAATCTATACGTTTAATAGCCAGCTTTCTACACTCATAGAACATTCATGGCGAGAGGAGACACAGCACGCTGCTTCTACATGTTCCATAAATAGTGTTAAAAAATCGAATGGATATGCAGTAATTCCATGCGTGAAAGAGTAATACATATCATTGCTGGAGGAGAACAATTATATACATTTTATTAATGTAATAAAACCAAACCCCAGCCTTTAAAGAAAGCTCTAGACTACTAGATGTTTTGTAACACATCAGCAGCTGTTAAAGCTCAACTCCAGGCTAATTGTGTTAAGGTGTTAAAAATAAAAAAGTACCCTGAGGTGCTTCTCCCTGGTTCTGTTCCCGTAGTACCTCTACTTCACCACAAGATGTCCCCAGTCTTCTTGTACCCAGTGCCATTCGACCTGGAAGACTGAGGACATCCTGTGAGTGCAGGGCATTGGAGACTTGCACCCTAAGGAGGTGTCACTATGGTTCCTTGTACTTGGAGTGCCATGAGGCAGAGAGTAGTGCTGAGGGCCACCCGCTGCATTCATTGTGGACTTCCCAGCTCTAAGATGAGGTGAAGAGGACCATGCAGCATCATGTGACTAACCTGAAGACATCTGGAAAAGGTAAGAATAAGAACACAAAGCATAGAATACTGCTTGAGAGACCTCCAATGGGGGAGGGAGAG
>BLSH010328248.1:1274685-1309757 GCA_018402905.1 Glandirana rugosa
ATGGAAAAGGTCTACAGAAGTGTCATACAGGAGTCATAAGGTCCACCTAACTGTGACCCGTATCCTTCTGACCCCTGTAGAACACCATCTCACCCCCTTGATGTCTCTTGTCGTAGTCTCTCTTAACATAAATATGTTAACTTATATTATAAATGAAATAGGGTCTATAGTCGAAATTGTACAGTACCAGTAACATATCATTTTATCAGAGGACGGACGTGTTCCTGAAATTTCGGGGGAGTACGATAGAGGGAAGGGGTTGCCTCCAGAGATCTCGTCAAAAGATACGAAACACAAAATAAGAATGGAAAGTGAGGCAGAGAGCAATGCTAAATGCCACCCTCTGCATTCATTGAGAGCTGTCCAGCTCAAAGAAGAGACAAACAGGATCTTGCAACATCATGTGACTGACCTGAAGACATCTGGAAAAGGTAAGAATAAAACACAAAGCATAGAAAACTGCTCTAGAGACCTCCGTTGGGGAAGGGAGATAGCATGAGGGGGCTTTAAAGTCCTTGTGCAGGCAGGAGACTATTTTACTATACAATGACCATGACATGTTAAAGCTGATATCTGGGATAAAGTAAATATTATATTCAATTGTATAAATACAATTCTCTCTGATGCTGTTCTCTGTAGTTCCCCCACTCTACCACAAGATGTCCCCAGTCTTCCTATGCCCAGTGTCAATCCACCTGGAATACTGAGGACATACTGTGAAGACATCTGGAAAAGGTAGGAATAAAAACACAAAGCACAGAATACTAAGAGACCTCCAGTGGGAGAGGGAGAGAGCACAGGGGTGGGGGGAACCCTGTGCAGGCAGGAGTCTGTTTTACTACAACAAGTAGCCATTAAACGTTAAAGCCGAAATCTGGGATAACTAAATATTCTGTTCAATTGTATAAACACACTTCTCTCTGGTGCTGCTCCCCATAGCACCCCTACTTCACCACAAAATGTCCCCAGTTCTGAACCCAGTGCCATTCGAGCTGTAAGACTGAGGACATACTGTGAGTTCAGGGCATCAAGGACCTGCACCCTAAGGATGTGTTGCCATGGTGCCCTTTATTTGGAGTGCAATGAGGCAGAGAGCAATGCTAAATGCCACCCTCTGCATTCATTGGGAGCTGTCCAGCTGAAAGAAGAGACAGACGGGATGTTGCAACATCATGTGACTGACCTGAAGACATCTGGAAAAGGTAAGAATAAACACACAAAGCATAGAAAACTGCTCTAGAGGCCTCTGGTGGGTGAGGGGGAAGCAATGGGGAAGAGGGGCTTTAAAATCCCTGTGCAGGAGACTGTTTTACTACAACAAGTAGCCATGATATGTTAAAGCTGGAACCCGGGACTAAGCAAATATTCCAGTCACTGCTGCTCTCTCTCCTTCTGCAGGGTGACTGCTCTTGTCTCCGCCCCCTCCTGTAGTTCTCTGAATTTAAAAAAGTATTAATGATTACAAAGCTGCATTCGTTTGTGTTTTATACAGTATGTGGCTGGGGTTCACCTTTAGATCCCTATTGCTGGCAGGAGACTGGAATGGAAAGGTCATTTTGCAATCACATTAAAACACCAACATGGGTGCTGTAGCAAATGCATAGGCTTTGTCTTTTTTTAAATGGAAGTGGAGTCTCCCTTTAAGGCATACCTTCCTGTGCTGGAATGTGTATGATGTCCATGCTTCTGTTCTGCAGTGCTGAAAGATACAAGGATATATTACTATAAATTACATTACTCCTCACTTCATATCAAAGAGTCAATATATAATCATTCACAGGCAAATATATAAAGCAGTGGTAATTAATTTACAAGGTATAGGGGACCTCGGTTTTGGTCCTTGACATTACCAAAGGGTTGCATAAAATGTTCAGTATATGTAATGTTTGAGAGGAGATGATGGTCAGAGACCAGGGACATGCTAGAGGAGATGATGGACCTAAACTGGATACATACAAAAGGAAATGATTATCAGAGACTGGGGACATATTAGAGGATATGTCAGAGACGTGAGACGTACTAGGGATGATGATACTCAGAGACTGGGGACATACTAGAGAAAATGACAGTCAGACTGGGGATATACTAGAGGAAATAATGGCCAGAGCTTGGAGACGTACAAGAGGAAATGAGGGTCAGAGACTGGGGACATACAAGAGGAAATGGTGATCAGAGACTGGGGACATACTAGAGGGATGATGATTGGAGACATACTAAAGGAAATAAAAGTCAGAGACTAGAGACATACTAGAGGAAATGATGGTCAGACTGGAGATATACTAGAGGAAATCATGGTCAAACTGGGGACATACTAGAGGATATGATGTCAGAGACTGGAGACATACTAGAGGATATGATGTCAGAGACTGGAGATATACTAGAGGATATGATGTCAGAGACTGGAGACATACTAGAGGAAATGAGGATGAGAGACTGGGGCATACTAGAATAAATGGTGGTCAGAGACTGGGGAATCAGTAGAGGAAGTGATAGTCAGACTCGGGACATACTAGAGGATATGATGGTCAGAGACTAGAGACATACTAGAGCGATGATGATTAAAGACTGGAGACATACTGTACTAAAGGAAATAAAGGTCAGAGACTGGAGACATACTAGAGGAAATGAACTTCAGACTGGAGACATACTAGAGGAAATGATGGTCAGACTGGGGACATACTAGAGGAAATGATCTTCAGACTGGAGACATACTAGAGGAAATGATCTTCAGACTGGAGACATACTAGAGGAAATGATGGTCAGACTGGAGACATACTAGAGGAAATGATGCTCAGACTGGGGACATACTAGAGGAAATGATGGTCAGACTGGGGACATACTAGAGCAAATGATGGTCAGACTGGGGACATACTAGAGGAAATGATGGTCAGACTGGGGACAAACTAGAGGAAATGATGGTCAGACTGGGGACATACTAGAGGAAATAATGGTCAGACTGGGGACATACTAGAGGAAATAATGGTCAGACTGCGGACATACTAGAGGAATTGATGGTCAGACTGGGGACATACTAGAGGAAATGATGGTCAAACTGGGGACATACTAGAGGATATGATGGGCAGAGTCTGGAGACATACTAGAGAAAATGAGGGTCAGAGACAGGGTTGCCAACCGCCAGTAAATTTACTGGCAGTTTGTAAAAATCAGTGATTTTTACAACTATCTATAAATATCAGGATCTGATAATTTGTAATGCTGTGCTGATTTTTTAAGTCTAAACCAGCAAATTACTTGATATGGGTATTGTCAGTGTTTACATGTTGGCTTTAGATATAAATTGTCTTAGATTTATGTTATTTTTCAGGTTGCCAGTAAAAAATGTGCTCTGCCAGTAAATTTTCCATGTTTTGCTAGTAAAAATGCTGCGGGAGGTTGGCAACACTGGTCAGAGACCGAGGACATACAAGAGGGAATGGTGGTCAGAGACTGGAGAAATACTAGAGATGATGATGCTCAAAGACTGGGGACATACTAAAGAATATGGTTAGAGACTGTGGACATACTAGAGGAAACAATGGTCAGACTGGGGACATACTAGAGCAGATGATGGCCAGAGACTGGAGACATACTAGAGGATATGATGGTCAGAGACTGAAGACATACTAGAGATGATGATGCTCAGACTGAGGACATACTAAAGGATATGATGGTTAGAGACTGTGGACATACTAGAGGAAGTGATAGTCAAACTGGGAACATACTAGAAGAAATGATGGTCAGAGATCAGGGACATGCTAGAGAAAATGAGGGCCAAAAACTGGGGACATACTAGAGAAAGTGATAGTCAGACTAGGAACATACAATACTAGAGGAAATGATGGTCAGAGATTAGAGACGTTAGAAGAAAAGAGGGTCAGAAACTGGGGACATAAAAGAGAAAATCATGGTCAGAGACTGTGGACATACTACAGGTTTTGTTAGAGACTGGATCCATGTTACATAACACAATGAGAGACTGGGGACTTGAGGCTATTAGATATTCTGCTATTACCCCTTTGCAAAACAATGTTTTGTCCAAGGGCCACACAACAAGTATCATTCGTTACTTTGGATTCTTCAAACACCCAAATAAACAAATAAATTTCATTGTTTCGTTATAATTTATTTTGTTTTTTTTTAAAATTTGGATTCACCCGAATCTCCGAAATAATGAACATTTTGGCAGAATTTTGACTCATAATTAAACAAACCTGTCTATAGTGGAGTCCTTTTTGAGGGACCTAAAAATTGCAGTGTTGGGTTGTCACTAAAGCACCTTAAACAAAATATTTATTTGTATAAATAAAGTAAAAAAAAATGTTCTTACTAAATAGGCAAAAAAAAACTAACTCCGAAAAAGAAATATCTTTAAAAAAAAAAAAGAAAAATATAAATAAATAAATAAATTGACTAGTAGCTTTTAAAATAAATTCCTTTTTAAAATATGTAAAATTCTTGAAAGGAGACCGCATTTCATTTTGAGAAGCAGAAAGCCAAAAAACAAGAAGCATCTGCCCTCCCACATAACGGAGGAAGTAATTTTTCAAAGCCCTGCGTCTCTACACATACATCTGCTGTTTTGTGAATACAGTTATCATTGTAGATATGAGAAGTCATTTATAAATATCCTCTCCTGCACTTATTCCCCAGCACACCTATGCATGCATAAATCACAGCCTTGGAGGTATAATGAAGAGCCTGGCTGAATATTCAGGAGATGGAGACAGCTGGTTTGTAGTTGCTGGAAGCCCTGAGCTATTCTGGGGAAACCAGTACAAGCCTATCAGTCACACAACTTTCAGGGAACAAATTAGCAACTTTGGAACTCGCTAAACTATTCCAAAGATTTCTTCTGAACTCTTGTATCAAAGTAGAGGATGACTCCCAAAAAACTTTCAGAATATCAGATTGTCATGGTGTCCTTCTGCTGAGATCTCACTAGCTCTCAACTGTCCCTCATTTGGAGGACAATTCTTCCTTTGGAACTAAATCCCTCCTTGGTTGTTTCTTTTTCTGTTTTGATGTACATATTATTATTAACATATTATTTAACCACTTCACCTCCGGAAGAATTTCCCAGTTTAGGACCAGAGCAGTTTTTGCGATTCGCCACTGCGTCGCTTTAACTGACAATTGCGCGGTTGTGCGACGTTGAACCCAAAATTTGCGTCCTTTTTTTCCCCACAAATAGAGCTTTCTTTTGGTGGTATGTGATCCCCTCTGCGTCATTTCTGATCGCCGCTATAAACAAAAGAAGAGCGACCATTTTGCAAAAAAAAAACACATTTCTTACTTTTTGCTAAAATTCAAATCCAAAAATAAAAAAATAAAAAGACATTTTTTTTCACCGGTTTTGGCCGATTTATATTCTTCCTCTAATTTGTGATAAAAAAATCGCAATCGGCGCTTATTGATTGGTTTGCTCAAAAATGGCCGCGTTTACGCATGGTGAGAATTCATTTCTGGGTTTTTTTAATTTTTTTTATTTTTTACTAGTAATGGCGGCGATCTGCGATTTTTAGCGGTACTGCGATATTGCAGCGGACATGTCGGACATTTTTGACACTTTTTTGGGACCAATGACATTTATTCAGCGATCAGAAATTTAAATGTCCACTGATTACTGTATAAATGTCATTGGCAGTGAAGTGGTTAACCTGCAGGGGGAGATCTTGGGGTTAACTGTGTTCCCTGGGTGGTTCTAACTGTGGGGGGGTTGGGCTACCATGGGCATGAGAGATCTAACTGATCTCAGTGACAGGGATCAGTAGATCTCCCATGCCTGCACTGTCAGAATGGGGAACCGCCGTGTTTACATCGGCAGTTCCCTGTTCTATTCCTGAGGCCGCTCAACGCAGCTCACCGGCGGACATCAGGTCCGCCCGAGCTGCGGGCACACTCCTCAAGAGTGCGGCGGCGCGCGTGCGCCCCCTAGCGGCCATTCGCAGATCACCGTGTTTTTACAGCGATTCGCGGCCAGCGTCCACACTGCCGCCGCGAATATGCGGTAGGCCAGTGTGGAACTGGTTAAAGCAAACATAAAAAAGACACACATTAGGTCTCTCTTTTAGGCCTGAAGATTACTTAAAGTATTACTAAACCATCAGCATTTTTTGTTTAGGCTGGGTTCACATACATTGTCAAAAGTATTGGGACGCTTTACACGCACATGAACTTTAATGGCATCCCAGTCTTAGTCCGTAGGGTTCAATATTGAGTTGGCCCACCCTTTGCAGCTATAACAGCTTAAACTCTTCTGGGAAGGCTGTCCACAAGGTTTAGAAGTGTCTATGGGAATGTTTGACCATTCTTCCAGAAGTGCATTTGTGAGGTCAGGCACTGATGTTGGATGAGAAGGCCTGGCTCGCAGTCTGCACTCCAATTCATCCCAAATGTGTTCTATTGGGTTGATTTCAGGACTCTTTGCGGCCAGTCAAGTTTCTCCACCCCAAACTCGCTCATCCATGTCTTTATGGACCTTGCTTTGTGCAGTGGTGAGCAGTCATGTTGGAACAGGAAGGGGCCATCCCCAAACTCTTCCCACAAAGTTGGAAGCATGAAATTGTCTAAAATGTCTTGGTATGCTGACGCCTTAAGAGTCCCCTTCACTGGAACTAAGGGGCCAAGTCCAACCCCTGAAAAACAACCCCACACCATAAACCCCCTTCCACCAAATGATTTGGACCAGTGCACAAAGCAAGATCCATAAAGACATGGATGAGCAAGTTTGAGGTGGAGGAACTTGACTGGCCTGCACAGTCTATGGGCTAGGATGCCAATAAAGTTCATGTGCGTGTAAAGGCAGGCATCTCAATAATTTTGGTAATATAGGGCATATGCGTGGCCGGTTTCCATTCAGCGGTTCAGGTGCAAATTTAAACCTTAAATTGCACCTGATCTGGACTGAAAAACGCACAGGACCCTTTTTAATGTGATTGTAAAGGTTAGTTTTTTTTTTTTTTTTGTAAAACAACAAACTTGTCATAATTTCCTGCTCTGTGCAAGGGTCTTGCACAGAGTGGCCCCGATCCTCCTCTTCTGGGGTGTCGTGGCGGCGCTCCTGGCTCCTCTGCTTCATGGAGTGCCCCCATGGAGAGCCGCTTTCCATGGGGACACCCATGCGGGCGCGCTCACGAGTCCCGCTGCTGCGTCCATTGACACAGACAGCAGGACTCGGCCCCGCTCCTGTGTCATTGGATTTGATTGTCAGCAGCGGGAGCCAATGGCTCCCGCTGATATCAATCTATCCAATGAGGACTCGAGACAGCGGCTGGAGCAGGTGTGCTCGTCCCCGTCGCTGGAACGATCGGGTTCAGGTAAGAAAAAGGGGGCTCTGGGGGACAGCTGCAGCACAGAAGGTTTAAAGGTGCATTAAGGTGAAAAACCTTGAGGGTTTACAACTCCTTTAATTAACCACAACCAGCCCACATATACAGTATGTGAACTGGCTCCATTGAAAGCCGGTCTGGTTCACATGTTATGCGAATCAGATGCGGTTCAAAACACATCCGATTCGCATATATGTGAGCCAAGCCTTAAAGTGTTTCTAAAGGCTCAAGGTTTTTATATCTTCATGCACTCTATGCATGAAGGTAAAAAACCTTTGTGCGGCAGCCCCCCTAATACTTACCTGAGCCCCATCGTGATCCATCGATGTGCACGAGAGCGTTGGCTCCCTATGGACCCTCGCTTCTCACTGGCTGAGCCATTGGCTCCCGCTGCTGTCAATCATAGCCAGCGAGCCAATGAGGAGAGAGAGGGGCGGGGCTGAGCCATGGCTCTGTCTGTGAATGGACACACAGAGCAGTGGCTCAGGAGCAAACCTGCTCAGGTTCCCCCGTAGCAAGCTGTTTGCTCTGGGGGCACTTGGCAGAAGGGAGAGGACCCAAAACCACTGCACAGAGCAGGAAAGAAGTATGACATATTTTTGATATATTTTCTTTCTAACTTACTGTACAAAGTAAACTTGTCCTGGTGAATTATTTATTAGCATGTTAACCCCTGCACTTGCACTTGCGGTTTGCAACTTTCAATGATGTTGGCTCCTGCTCTCTCAGTGCTACTTCCCGGAACTTCCGGTCTTCACAGGAAAGGCTTAACAGTGCACAATGCAGTCACCAGTCTGTCTGTTTTTTTTTTTTTAGAAAGGGATGGGTGGGAGGAGTAGGGGAGTGCCTTGCCATCCTACTCTACAGGGCCGTGTGTTTCTTTTAATGCACACAGTGTAGGGAAACATAACTCTAGTTTTTGCATGCAAGAATGGCTCCATAGGATATTGCAAGAGAAAGAGAAACAGAAAAACAGAAACAGAAAACCTGGGGCAGAGGAACAGAGACAAGCATGTGCAACACCAAAGATAAAGGGCTTTGGGCGGCAGAGATTTCTGTGGTGAGAACGCTCATTGCACGCTCCCAGCACAGTGACCAGGCAGTCAAAGACAGCTCCTGGTATCTAATAATGATCAGGAGCTGGCGTGGCCATCTCCTGATCATGTGACCACAGTGACAGCCTATCACAATGGTCGCCTGATCAGGCAGACCTTCCTGCCCCTGGGGGTAAAAGATAAAGGGGTGCTGCTGCTGGATGGGAAGATATTAAATAAGCTGGTAAAAGTGCTTAAAAACTGAGGGTTAATAATGATAAACCGTCCAAAACATGATGAAAGCAGAGACCCTGTAGAATAACATGGTGGCAGTTGTAATTTTTTTATGTCACATTATATATGTGCTACTGTTTATCAGACCTATATATTTAGGAAAAAATATACTCAAAATAATTTGTGAACACCAAAGGAACACAATATATTATCTAATTTATGGTAAAGTATAAAAGATGAGGATGCCTCGAAGAAATAGATACCAAATAGGTCAAGCATCAAAATGGCGCATGATGTGAAACACCAAAAAATTATGATACCCAAAATTGTGCATTGTGCTTTACAGGTCATCAGCTTAGAGGTAACGGTGAATTTTGGCTTTGGAATTATTGCTGTCACTCCTGCGTGCATGGCATTACCTAATATCTGGCACAAATGTAGTGTTTGCATGCATGCACATCTAATGTGCAAGTTTGCATTTGTATAAGTATGTACATCATGTGGGAGTGGTAAGGTTTTTTTAATATTCTGGGTATGGGTCATTTATTTAATCAAGCTTTCATTTTTTTAGTTTTTAACATTTTTTTCTCAACTTAATTGCTACAAAGGGGCTGACAACTCCCCTATGTTATAGCTTTGTGAAGGTGGCAGGTCTATTGGACCCCTAATGCCCCCTCTGTGCTCTATTGAAGCTGATTGAGCAAAGACTGTTCTCAGTCAGCTTCTTAGCTGACCAGAGCGGCCAGGGTTTGACAGCTCTGAACATGGAGGTGCTCAGGGGAGGAGATATTGAAGTTTGCCAGCTCTGAACCTGGAAGTGCTTAGAGCTAAGGGCTTACAGGTTCATGCTGCCCAAAAACTATCAGCAAATCTCCCACTGCTCATCATCTTGACACCCACCATAGAGGTCGAGGACACACACTGGGGAGTTTGTGGGGAATAGGGTTGTAGTTTGACCGTAGCTGGGGTTTGACAGCTCTGAACCTGGAAGTGCTTAGAGCTAAGTGCTTACAGGTTCAGGATAAGAAGTGAAGAAGGCACCTCTAAGTGCAGTATTAAAAACATTTAATAACAACCAAAGTGCATTGCACTTACAAGATCACAGTGTAAAACGGGCTTGTCTTATCATCACATGGGGTTCCGTTCCTATTGCTGTGGCTCTGTCTCCTTAAACCAACCAGCAGTGAGAGAGGGGATGGTTGTGGTGAGCCGACCCAGGGAGGTCCTGTCATCTGAGGCTGCGGTGGAATGCATGCATCGCTCGTGGACCACACGGGGTCTGATGACGTCATGGGGCAGTAACGCGTTTCGGAGCATGCACAGTGGAGCTCCTTCGTCAGATCGATGCTCCAAAATGTTGATCTTGTGAGTGCAATGTACTTTGGTTGTTATTAAACGTTTTTAATGCACTTAGAGGCGCATTCTTCACTTCTTACCCTTGTCAGTTGGAGTTGCTTCTACTCCCTAGAAGAGCTGCCCCGGTGTCAGTGTAACACCCCCTATGTCTCCCACTACTTTCCCGCATTTGAGGATTGATCTCCTGGACAGAAGCACCCTATGTTTCATGTACTTGCTTACAGGTTTATATTACCCAAGAAAGATCAGTAAATCTCCCACCATTTCTGATAGTGACACCCACTATAGAGGAATAGGACACATGCTACTGAGTGTGTTGGGAATGGGGTTGGAGTTTATATCTCTGAACCATGAAGTGCTCAGTAGAGTGGGGTGGAGTGGGGTGGAGTTTGATCATAGCTGGGATTTGGCAGCTCTGAACCTGAAAGCACTCAAAGCAAAGTGATTACAGGTTCATACTACCCAAGAAATATCAGTAAATCTCCCAGCACTCCTCATCCTGACACCCAACATGGAGGTCTAGGACACATGCTGGTGAGTGTGTGGGGAAGGAGGTTGGAGTTTGATATCTCTGAACCAGGAAGTACTCAGAGGAGTGGGGTGGAGTTTGAGCGTAGCTGGGGTTTGACAGCTCTGAACCTGGAAGCACTCAAAGCAAAGTGATTACAGGTTCATACTACCCAAGAAATATCAGTAAATCACCCAGCACTCCCCATCCTGACACCCAACATGGAGGTCTAGGACACATGCTGGCGAGTGTGTGGGGAAGGGGGTTGGAGTTTGACAGGTCTGAACCAGGAAATGCTGAGAGGAGGGGGTTGGAGTTTGACCGTAGCTGGGGTTCGGCACCTCTGAACGTGGAAGTACTCCGGTCCTCCAAGGTCCTCCAAGGGCATAGAGCCCAGTGGGAGCTATCTTGCCCTCATTCGACTTCCTGCCTAGCCATCGGCCCCAGTGGATTGCTTCCGGGCTTACCGACGGCTCTGGTAAGCTAGGAAATGACCGGAAAGTGGTGGGAGGGGGGGCACCTCTCTCTCCGTCTATAAAAGTGATTCCGTGGTGAATCTGCCGCCGGGATCATGTTTATCTGAAAGTTGGCCGCTCAAGGCAAATAAAACAATATGGGGTTATGGCAGCTAGCTGCTGCCATGACCCCAGTATTTAACCACTTCCTGCCTGGCCTATAGACAAATGACGGCTGGGCGGTGGTTCAGTTATCCTGACTGGACATCATATGCCGCTTATCAGTGCCACCTATCAGTGCCCAGCAGTGCTGCTTATCAGTGCCACCTATCAGTGCCCATCAGTGCTGCATATCAGTGCCACCTATGAGTGCTGCTCATCAGTGCTGCCTATCAGTGCCCATCAATGCTGCAAATAAATGCCTCATCATCAGTGCCACCTTATCAGTGCGAATTAGTTCTGCCTCATCAGTGCCCGTCAGTGAAGGAGAAAACTTACTTATTTACAAAGATTTGTGACAGAAACAAAGTAAAACTAAAAATAAGAACCCCAGAGGTGATCAAATACCACCAAAAGAAAGCTCTATTTGTGAGGGGAAAAATGATACAAGTTTTGTTTGGGTACAACGTCGCACAACTGCGCAATCGTCATTCAAAATGCGACAGCGCTAAAAGTTGAAAATTGATCTGGAAGGGGGGAGTGCCTGGTATTGAAGTGGTTAATGTCTCATGGTGTACATTCCCAGTTTGGCGGTTGGCAAGTGGTATATCTTTAATGTGGCTGTCTTTATGTGTCTTGTGTTGGCCGGACTGGTGGGTCCCTTTGCATGAGGGAATTCAAGGGGATGAGTAGGCGAAATATGTTTTTATATTGATGTTCTGCTTTTTTCTGAATACTTTTGGATTAGATACTCAGATTTGTGAGTTCTTTTTTAAAAAATTCAATAAAAATATAAATTTTATAATTATTGGTTCCTGTGAAGGATTTATTTTATGGTACCTATAAAGTCCCAGGCGCTATCCTCCTTCTCTATTCTCATTATGAATTAGGGACGTCGTACCTTAGTAATCCATAATTATAGGTCCCTGGCAGCCATCCAGGTGGACCCGAACTAGTTTTCCATATTAATCAATTTAGGGTGGGAACACCCCTAGCAATCTCACAGTGGCTTTGGTATTAATAAATTAGCTTAATACATCCATATTTCTATGAGGAACTGCGAGGTAAAATTAATAGTGTGTTTTGTTTAGCTATTGACTATGGATTTTGTGGGGGAAGCATGGGTGGGCTTGATGTCCGAATTTCAAACCCAACCTAATTTAGAAACTCGAAATGAAACTAACCTAATACAATATATGGTCAAATTGAAAAGATTACTTAAAAAAAGTCTAACTTGTATTGGCACATTGAATTCTTCAAATATTATTTACAGGAAGAGGTGTGTCCTCTAGGCCTGAGAGTCCAGGTGTACCCCTCACTTGCAGAGGTTACATCTGAATTTAAAAAAGCGTGGGAAGAAACCCTCACGAAATGTAGTCTGAAACTGATGTCTTTGTTGGTGTCACAACATGAAAAGGATATGAGTATTATTGATGAAGAACTTAATACAATTAATACAACTTATGAGAAAATCAAGGAACACCCCCAGTTCGAGGCCAAACACCAAGAGCTGAGGGAGTTCTTAAATAGACTAAACAAGGACATAGTCTCTAAAAAACAGTCCAAATTTTGTAAAGATAAGGCGGCGTTCACAGAGGGGTACGCCTACCGCTGGCCTTCCGCCCCAAATCGACGTGGTCGACCGCGCGGTAGGGGTCCCCCCGGGGAACAAAGAAACTACAACATAGGTGATGAGGGTACAGGTAATGAATCAGATTCATCCATTTCTTCTTATAATTCACAGAACCAACACCGGCACGGTTCGAACTACAAAGGTGGACGTAAGCGGGATCATCATGTGGAAGGGTATGACACTGTGCACACGTCCAAACGCAAACCGAATACAGCTAATTCACTACACCCCCCCTCCAATGCACAACCTGGTGGTCCCAATGGTGAAAGTCCCGGTACATCCCTCACTTCCCCACATGGCCGACCCACACACCTTGGTCCTTTAGCAACCCAGGCACTCCAAATATTTAAAACCCACACAACCAACACGACACAGCAACGGAGGAATTCTATCAGTAGAAACACACCATCAAACACACAGGGTGTTTTTTTACCGGGAACGCTGCCCCATACGACCGGGCGGCAGGGAACACTGGATCCACACGTAACTCGCAATACACCGTCCGTGGAGGAGCCAGATCAGGGACCCAATCCACCACCCCCCAACAACATTTAGATGAACTTAATATCATTAATCTCACCCCATATGCCCTATCAAAGGAGGAAACACAAGTCCTCAAATTGGGCTTAAGTTTCTGCCCCTCACACAATATCGACAAATATACAACTATCAAAGACCTGCATCTGTTTTGCAGGAATCTCACGTACAAATTCACGTTTGACCCTGAGAGACAGAGACAGAAACGTGATAAAGAGCTTACTGAAAGCATGAGGGACTTCACAATGCAGGACTTTCGAGTCCTAAGAGACCTGATATTCCTCCTTGAGGAAAATGAAACAGACCATGAAACTATCCATGAACCCTCAAAAGATCCAGAAGAGATTATCCCTATTAAATTTAAAAACAAATCTCAGCGTTTCCCAGACCTTAATACGAACCCATATATTTGGGCCTTCCTCACCCCGGTGGTGGGTGATATTAAAAAACACCAATTTAACGATCGAGCCCCACACAATCTTACACCTTCCCAACGAGCAGGTCTGCAGTCCCTAAAACAGAGAGTAGATATTGTTATCAAGCCCTCAGATAAGGGGGGGAATATAGTGTTGATGACACGCTGCCATTATGAACAGATGTGTAAGAAAATACTTTCCAACAAGAATTGGTACACTACAATTAGCCCTGAAACATCAGTGCAATTTATAAAAGAATATAAGGAACTAATTGGCACAGCCCATGTTCAGTCTTTGATTGACAAAGAAACATACGACTATTTGAATGTACAATTTCCAAGACTGGCAACATTTTACGCACTCCCTAAAGTGCATAAAGATCTAATCCAACCACCAGGACGACCTATTGTGTCCGGAATAGGAGCCCTGTGTGAGAATGCCAGCAGACTGGTTGATTTCTTCCTAATGCAGCATGTCACTAGCCTTCCCTCGTACGTTAAAGACACCTTGGACCTACTAAAACATATAGAAAGTCTCGAGATACCAAAGGGGTCTCTCCTGGTTACTCTCGACGTGGAGGCACTGTATTCGAGTATCCCCCACGAAAGAGGAATAGACACAGTACGCTCCTTCCTCATGGAAACCCCTAACACCAAATGGGACTTCAATGAATTCCTGCTGGATTTGTTACGGTTTATCCTAACCCATAATTGGTTCGTATTTGACAATACCCACTACCTCCAGGTACAAGGCGTGGCCATGGGCACTTGCTGTGCACCGGCCTACGCCAATTTGTACCTGGGGGGGTGGGAGAGGGAGGTATGGCAGTCGGAGAGGTTGGAGGGGTTTGTACAGCATATATTATGCTGGTACAGATATATAGATGATATCTTTTTTATCTGGACAGGACCGGAGGCGTCACTTGTCAAATTTGTACAAGCTCTGAACAAAAACCCCTCCAACCTAACCTTGACACTATCATACCATCCCTCTACTATTAGCTTCTTGGACCTTGAGATTTTCCTGGACCAGGCAGGCTGCTTGGCGACAGAATTGTTCCGGAAGCCCACAGCCGGCAACACCATCTTACATGCCAGCAGTGCACACCCACCGATGCTTATACGAAGCATCCCATATGCCCAATACATACGACTAAAACGAAACTGTACACATACAGAGGATTTCGAGCAACAAGCAGCAGGGCTTCGCGACAGACTTTTACGGAGGGGCTATTCTAAAACCCTCCTGCGTAAAGCATACAACAAAGCACTACGACAAGATCGACAGTCACTGCTATACAAAACAAAGACGGGTCCACGACACAATACAGTTAAATTTGTCACCCAATTCTCAACTCAACACCATGCTTTGAGACAAATCCTGGGTAGACACTGGCATACTCTGAGACAGGATCCCATAGTCTCAAAGTACGTCAGGGACACACCGGACCTAGTATTCCGCAGGGCACCATCCATTCGTAGCCACTTAACAGCAAGTCATTATGAAGGCGAACCCCATGTCGAACAACCCAGATGGGGAACATTTCAATGCGGGCAATGTGATATATGCCCATGGGTCCAGGAAAATACAAAATATCTACTACCCAATGGTCAAACATTTTACCCCAGATTTCACGCTAACTGTGAAACAGAAGGAGTTATATATCTGATGAAGTGTCACTGTGGTGCATTCTATATAGGCAAAACCTATAGAGCATTCAAAAAACGAATACAAGATCATATATACTATTCGTCAGGAGGTAAAATGATTACACCAGTTAGTCGGCATCTGGACCTTTATCATAAATATGACACAAGATGCGCCTCGTTTGTGGTTTTGGAATCGGTCCCACGGGACCCGAGAGGAGGTAATTGGGATAGGAGAATACTGCAAAAAGAAACCCTCTGGATTGAACGATTAAATGCCACCCACCCTCCAGGGTTGAACGAGATTTGCTCGTATAAACCATTCTTGTGAGCTGGGTCCCCCAGCCCTGTGAGGCTTAGGTCATAACCCTTAATAATGCTCCTATTTTAACCCCATAAATCCAAATCAGTCCCCAGCAGGGAACACACCGACGCTATGATCCTATATTAAGTATATGAGACATGTACTAAGCCTCACGGCCCTAGGATGTATGCTATAATGATTTTCCTTTTTTTCCCTGTTATTCGTTATTTGCAATTATTGTTTTTTTTTATACAATGTAATATGTGGTCCTTCAATGTATCAGGTGTTGGCTGTTCTGTTTTTTGGCCACTGGATGTCGCTATGTTTACCAGCCCTACTCCCTCCTCCCCCCATGAATCATGGGCTGGGAGAGATGGACTGGTTTGGGGTGTGCAGCTGAAAGCGCCGTACACCCCATCCTCCCAATACCGCTCTGCGGTCCTTGGAGGGGTTGGTCAGTGTGCGGCGCCCCTCTAGCCCCGCTATTGTGGGGATACTTAGAGGGAATTCCTAAGCCTATGACGGTGCGCGACCGGCGCATGCGCCATGGCAAGGGACACAGCCGGGCCACTAGTGACGTATGCTGAGGAGAGGAGTCTCCCGGCGATGACGTCAGGGCCGGGACGTATAAGGCGGCGCCGCGTCCTGACCAGGCTACACACCTGTGTCAGACAGGCGCCTTCACACACCACCTCGCTCATGATCTGGTAAGTCTGAAGGAAATCTAATCTTTAGGACACCACCTAATACCTCCTGATTTTACCGTTGCATCACCTCCCTTGCCTCTTTTTCTTCCCCCCCCCCTCTTCCCTATTTTATATGTAGTACATTCTGGGACCTTCTATTTTATTTAGAACTCAAGACCGGCATGAGATTCTGCACTGTCTCTAGGGGACTGTGGGATAGAGTGGACACTACGCAATATTAACTATCACCATAGTAGCCATAACCCAGCTATACTTCCGCAATGATTGAAAAGGGGAAGCTGTGAAGTTAGGGGGAGCAGCCCTAACACCTCTAATTGCAGGTACCCATGCTCAGTTCTAATTGGCTTTAATATTTTTTCTTTTCGTTTAATTCTTCTACACTTTATAAGTTTTCCTAAGATGGTATAAGCATGATTGGTAATTATATAGAACTGAGTTGTTTGTCCAGAAGGATGGCCATCTAGTGGGCCAAGTTGGTATTGCAAATTTGTGTTAATGCCGACGGGGTTCTATTGACTTCTTGGAGGCATGGTTTGAGTGTAGATTCAAGCATTATATAGATATTACCATATGCTAAACAAGGTGATGAAATATTTTACAGAGAGTACTTTATACGTCCCCACACCCCCTTTACGACATCCGCAGGGCTGATGAGTGAGCAGACCTTGAAGGCACCTGGTTCATTGTTTAAGGACCACATTAGTAAGTTTAAATGCAACTGTAATGTATCTGGAAATTGTTTCTTAAAAATTTTGGTACTCTAACTATGTATCTATTACAGACTAGTCCTACATACCCCAATCTTCTGAAGAAGCGTGTATATTTAAGAACGCGAAACATGTTAAGAGGAATCCCCAAAGGCATGATTGTGGGTTCTATTGCCGGACTATACCAGCAACTGCTAATTTTGGAAAATCTCAACACTTTTTAGTGATACCTTTAATGTGGCTGTCTTTATGTGTCTTGTGTTGGCCAGATTGGTGGGTCCCCCCTCCCCACCCCCCCAAAACCACTGTGAGACAGGACACCAATTCAATATTTGGATAGGTATAGCTCTTGGCATATTAGGACCCACTTTGCATGAGGGAATTCAAGGGGATGAGTAGGCGAAATATGTTTTTATATTGATGTTCTGCTTTTTTCTGAATACTTTTGGATTAGATACTCAGATTTGTGAGTTCTTTTTAAAAAAATTCAATAAAAATATAAATTTTATAATTATTGGTTCCTGTGAAGGATTTATTTTATGGTACCTATAAAGTCCCAGGCGCTATCCTCCTTCTCTATTCTCAAGTGGTATATGCAACCGAAGCTCACCCCTTTGATCTTAATGTAACAGAGACGATACAAAAGTAGCAAGCTTACATTGTATCTCTCTAGCTGTAGACGGTCCCTTTTCTTTCTGACAGCCGCAGTTGCCAAAGCAACACAGCAACTCCCGGCTGTCATTTTGTCAGTTGGGAATTGCCAGCAATTGGGAACTGCAGGACAAACTACATACGCCCTGTGTACTTACATTAAGTGTTTTTAGGTGTGTGCGTGGTACGCCCAATGACAACAACTGGTTAAAATATTTACAAAATTGTGTGGGGCTGTTTAGCAAAACCATAATTTTTTTGGATTTTTAAATGGTCTGTAGTAAAGTAAAGAGGAAGTGCCGCGTGCTTTTATTGAGTGCCTTTATCTCAGGAAAGCAGGCACAAAAGGCATGGTGGGCAATGCCTAGTGCTGTACAGATCAGTGAGAAGCTGACAGGTTCTCCTTATGTCATCATTATCTCCAGCCAGAAACTTTTATTTCATTTTGTATAAAATGATGAAGGTTTATTTCTATTGAGATTTTCATCTTAGAAATTCGTAGGAATTTACAAAAGAGAAAAAAGAATTAGCAACATGGAAATATACAGTGAAGCTCCTAGGTGCCCTAAATATATTTAGTAATATACCCATGGATATTAACAAAGATTGCCAATAAAAAATATTTAAAAAATTGCAAGTGTACATTAAGAATTAAAGCGTAACTCCACTTTTGTTGAAAAAAATAACATTTCCCTCTAGGGGATCTCTGTACATTGCAAGGATTATAACAACCTTTGTTTTTTTTTGTTATTATGAAGAAATCCCTGTGTGTTTCTCTGTGCCTCTGTACTGAGTGGGTCTAATGGGAGTGGTTTCATAATTAACTGTTAGGTGTGCAGCTGCAGGGCACTAATGAGGAAAGCTGCTGGGCCTGCATCCCTTTAGACGTATTCCTACTGAAAGTATCTCTCCAAAAATTACATTTTTGTTGCAGAGGATGCCTGAAATCTGACTTGTAATTGCAGACTTCTGGGAAAATTGGTGAGCCAATCATACAAGCAGGAAATGTTTCTGGGGAGTGGTCAGTACACATTATGTTTACAGAACAACTCCAGGTAGCCATATTGCAATGCATTCTCAAAAAAATTACATTGGCTGCCGTTTGAAAAGGAAAGGTAATTTTTAATAACATTCAATTACAATATGACTAGTGTTGAGCGAACCCGGACTGTAACGTTCGGGTCCGTACCGAACTTTCGGGTGTCCGGGGCCCGGACCCGAACAGGGACATTTCAAAAAACGTTTGGGTTCGGGTCTGGGATTCTGGTATTTTACTCCACGTGTTGAGAAGCTGCAGGGCAGCCAATCAACAAGCGTTTCACTGGTTTGCCCTTAGAAGCCATCACAGCCATGCCTAGCAATGGCATGGCTGTGATTGGCCAGTGCATCATGTGACCCAGCCTCTTTATAAGCTGGAGTCACTTGCTCTTGGGTTAGCTGTAGGGAGAGGGAGCTGACGGCGTCAGGGAGAGATTAGAGACATTTTAACAACATCTGATCCTGCATCCTGAGATAGATTACTACTGCTGTGCTGTTGCTCTGAGGACAGATAGCAGAAATTTGAGATTTCACATACCGCTGCTTTGAGTTGCAGATCAAGCTCTGCATAAAACAACGATCGCTACGATCGTGCTCAACGATCAGATTGTTGGAGGAATTTGAGATTTCAAATACTGCTGCTTAGAGTTGCAGATTGCGGATTAAACTCTGCCTAACGCAACGATCGTTACGATCGTACACAACGATCAGATTGTGGGAGTAATTTGAGATTTCACATACTGCTGCTTTGAGCGATCTGACTGCACTAGGTAGAGGGACAGATTATTGTTCAAAAATCATCTCCTAGTTCTAAAGGGAGAGGTTCTAGCTGCAGCTGTAAGTGACACATTATTGTTCAAAAATCATCTCCTAGTTTATTTGATTTTAATTTATTTTCCCTATCCCCATTTTTTTGTAGGGCACTTGCCCCACTCTTACCCCCATTTTACTTCCTTTTGCAGCCCTCTAGCACTTGCCAGGACTTTGTTACAGCCATTTTTGTGCCTAAAAGTTCGGGTCCCCATTGACTTCAATGGGGTTCTGGGTCCAGGGTAACGTTCGGGCAACGTTCGGAAGCCGAACCCGGACTTTTTCCCAAAGTTCGGACAGACCCGCAGAACCCGAACGTCCAGGTGTTCGCTCAACTCTAAATATGACTTGTGTCGCAATTATATGTGCTATATTATTTTTTCTTTATTTGCTATATTTTCCCCTCAAAATTGGAGTTACCCTTTAAGTATTTAGAGGCCATGATTTAATATAATGAAAGACAATGAAAAGAAAAAGACCCCAACCTTTAGCTCTTGGACCGGTGTCACAGAGACAGGAAGTGAGGGAAAATCTTCTCATTAAGGTTACAGACAGAAAAAAACCTTACAGAAATTTTAAGGTTTGGCTGGAGTTAAACTTTAACGTATTGAAAAAAAACCAAAAAACTTATATTGTGCAAGTAATTTTAAGAACATATTAATGAGTGAATTTTTAAACATTTAGAACTTACATTTTGCATCCATTTCACTTTTCCTGATCGTGGTTTCCGGAGAAGCTAAAAAGAGGAAATATTTGTATGACTGTTAACTGGATTAAAAAAAATAATGATAATAATAATAATAATATTTAGTCAGGTAAAACAAAAGAATGTATTCTATCCAGCCAGCAGATGGCACTCTAGTCTTCTACGAACATTCACACTTTCGATGAATGGACGAATGTTGTTCGAAAATTGTGTTATGTGTTTAATCACTTCAGCCCCGGAAGGATTTGCCCCCTTAATGACCAGGCCATTTTTTGTGATACGGCACTGCGTCGCTTTAACTGACAATTGCGCGGTTGTCCGGCGCTGTAACCAAAAAAAATTGACGTCCTTTTCTTCCCACAAATAAAGCTTTCTTTTGGTGGTATTTGATCACATCTGCGGTATTTATGTTTTGCTCTATAAACAAAGAGTGACAATTTTGAAAAAAAAAAAACATTTTTTTAAAGCTTTTTGCTATAATACATATAAAAAAAAAAATAATAATAATATATATATATATATATATATATATACAAATGTATTCATCAGTTTAGGATGATATATATTCTTCTACATATTTTTGGTAAAAAAAAAATCACAATATGCGTATATTGACTGGTTTGCGCAAAAGTTATTGCGTCTATAAACCATGGGATAGATTTAGGGAGTTTTATTTTTTTTACTAGTAATGGCAGCGGTATGCGAATTTTAGCGGGACTGCGGCATTGCGGCGGATAAATCTCACCCCAAATGACACTTTTTGGGGACCAGTGATATTATTACGTTGATCAGTGCTATAAAAATGCACTGCTCAATGTATAAAGGGCACTGGCAGGGAAGGGTTTAACACTAGGGGCGATCAAGAGGTTAACTGTGTTCCCTGGGTGTGTTGTAACTGTGGGGGGGTGGGCTGGCGGGGACATGACTGAGATCACTGTTCCCGATCACTGGAAACAGTAGATCTCTGTCATGTCCCCTGTCAGAACAGGGATCTGTCTTGTTTACATTGGCAGATCCCCTTTCTGCCTCTGTACTAGGCGATCACGGGGCGCCGGTGGACATAGAGTCCCTCCAACCCATGGGCATGCTCACACAGTGTGCAGCGGGCATGAGTGCGCACTCGCACGCTCCTGCCCGCAACTGCACCTGCTCGAGCCACCGTACAGGTACACAGATTCCCGTAGGGCGAGCCGACCTGCCGCCATATAACGCTATACGGCGGCTGGTCGGCAAGTGGTTAACATTCGATTTTAAAATGAATGTCATTTCTAAGCAAAAACACATACACTGTCCAAAAATGAGTTTGACCGAGAAAGGTTTTCTCTTCTGCCCCTTCGTATTTCCCCGTAACAGTGGTAGAAAAAGAACATCAATTTGACCCCACTAATGACTAGAAAATCAAACAAATGTTCTTAAAATGAAAATTTTCTAATTAAAACCTCTACGCATATGGCCATTAATGTTAACCAAAACAATATTCCCAAGCCTTTGTTTATAAACAAAGTCAGCAGTGACAGAGTGATCACATAGCTTTGTTGATAAACAAAGCCACGTCACAACCAGAGCTGAGCTCCAGGAGTAACACTAATGATTGGTATCTTTTAAATAAAATAAACTGGACTATACCACTATTTCAAAAACAGAGGGGAGTTGCCTGAACAATGTGAACATACATTATACTGTCAAAAGTATTGAGACACATGCCTTTACACGCACATGAACTTCAGTGGCATCCCAGTCTTAGTCCGTAGGGTTCAATATTGAGTTGGCCCACCCTTTGCAGCTATAACAGCTTCAACTCTTCTGGGAAGGCTGTCCACAAGGTTTAGGAGTGTCTATGGGAATGTTTGACCATTCTTCCAGAAGCAGGCCCAGTCAAGTTCCTCCACCCCAAACTCGCTCATCCATGTCTTTATGGACCTTGCTTTGTGCACTGGTGCACAGTTATGTTGGAACAGGAAGGGGCCATCCCCAAACTCTTCCCACAAAGTTGGGAGCACAAAATTGTCCAAAATGTCTTGGTATGCTGACGCCTTAAGAGTCCCCTTCCCTGGAACTAAGGGGCCAAGCCCAACCCCTGAAAAGCAACCCCACACCATAATCCCCCCTCCACCAAATGATTTGGACCAGTGCACAAAGCAAGGTCCATAAAGACATGCATGAGTGAGTTTGGGGTGGAGGAACTTGATAGGCCTTTGGTATGAATTAGAGCGGAGACTGCGATTCACTGCCCGCAGGGGATGAGAAGTCACACAAGGAAACTGGTTGATGCAGTATTGTGCATTAACATAATAATGCTGATAAAGTACAGCAATTTTAAAGACATGGCCAGACCGGACTGAAACACAACAAATCAGGCAAGGGATAACTGTGCACACTGTAGACACCTGACAGCGTTCAACAGAGGAGACTGGAAGGCAACGCGGCCTCTGAATGAGGAAGGCTAATCCTCGAGACACATTGACAGTCCCTACTCTGTCCCTCCACCACAGGAACCTGTCCCTACACTTATCTAGCTGTCCCTAACCAGTGGGGGCTCTGTCCCTGACCTACCCATTACTCAGAATGTGCGCGAGCCCTAGAGGATAGTGCTATTCGTTAGCATTGCCCACATTAAAGATGACTGCATAGGTCAGCCAGGGCAGTAGTGTCCAATCGGGCATCTGCTCCTCTGATGACACCTACGGAAGCCTCAGAGAAACCTGGGTTCCCCTTGTCCTCCACCCTCTCTGCACGGCAGCTGCTGAATAGCGCCACACTTGCAGGGAGGCCATACTACACCTGCTTACACATGCCCCTGTACAGACCTGAGGCAGGGATGAAAACAATGCAGGAGCCTGTGAATTGCCACTGTGATCCACTAATCATGGTTGCAATGTTCTTCAGGCTTCAATGCAGAAATGTAATAAGTGCCATTTTTAAAATGTTATTAACCCCTTTGCAACACCCTCCCAGCAGCCCTTTCACCAGCTGTGGGGGGGGAATGGATTTTCTGATCATGTGATCACTGTGAATGACTGTCACACTGGTCACATGATCGGGGGCCTATCTTAACAGCTTCTCCCCATAACCAGAGACTGAGAGCTGGCTATGAGAGCTCAGCCATTATGCTGGGGTGTGCAGTGAGTGCGCTCTCTGCACAGCGACCTCAGACATCATGGACGCATATGATGCATACGGAAAGAGGTTAATGTTGATGCAGTTATTATATTTATACAAAAGCTGGACTAAGCCTTGGAAGCAAAGCTACTAGAAAGGCTGGTGCCATGGAAGTTGGCTAAAACTTTGTTTTATTATTGCATGTGAACACCAGTCAAAAAACCAACTCGTTTCGGCCATCAGGCCTTAATCATAGCTGCCATGATTAAGGCCTGGTGGCCGAAACGAGTTGGGTTTTTGACTGTTGTTCACATGCAGTAATAAAACTATGTTTTAGTCGACTTTCATGGCACCAGCCTTTCATTTTTTTTGCATGGACTATATGGAAGTTTACAGAGACTTCATAAGTTGAGTGCTGTGTTCATGAGGCTCACCAGACATTGCACAGGAGGTGACAGCTCGGATGCACCTGTTCCACAGCTGTCAGAAACCTGGAAAACTCAATATGTGCTAATATATTAAAAAAATACATAAGAACGTCAGTCTGATATTTACTAAGATGATTTCAGAAATGACATGGCAAAACAAAAAAAATATTTCTTGAGAACAGAGAACAAGTATTAAACTACCAAAAAGGAATCCAGAGGAAATTGGATTTGTGGTGACAGTAACTTATGCCACCAAAAGAGGGCAGCGTAGCGCCTCTGGCTGGAGGGGCCACCTGCAGTTCAGGAATGTCTCCTGCTCTAAGAGATTAACATTGTATCACTTATTACCTGTAACGGGATCCGGGCAGAACGTGATATCCATCCCCTTCACCGAAGAGTTAATGTGCGTGTTCACAAAACACTCAATGGCGGCTTTGTCGCAGCGGCACAGCACTTTCTCACATTCGGGGCCAGGCTCTGGGGGGTAGAGAGTAGACAAGACCCCCTTTTATAGATCCACTTTCTGCCATCTGTCCTGCTTTATAGCCGGAATTAAAGAGTGTAATTACTTGTACAATGAGCATATACAGTATCTCTGCCCTCTACACTGACCGGGCACCTCCCGGGCACAAAGGTCATGATCAAAGCAGTATAGCAGGGACTGTTTACTAAGTATGCATTTTAAAGTTTAAATTTAAAGCATATGTAAACCCAAGAACAGAAATGGAATAAATTGCAGCTTACAAGTCCTTAGATGTGACGGCTGCATTCGTTTTTTTTTTCACTTTTTTTTCACCTGGTAAGTCTGCCAAAAACACACTTTCTGTCCTAGGGTGACAACCCTTGCTCACTGTGCTGTATGTATGGAGGAACAGAGTTGTCACCCTAGGGCTTCCTTCACATCTTTAGTTTTAATGACCTCCCAACCGCCCTCTTGAACCAGGGCTGCCATTTAGGGCTATACACATGCCACAGCCCCTATGCTGTGCTTCGCAGCCATGGCAAAAATGAAGCAGCATGTAACATACGGCACTCGTTACCCCCCCACTGCCTGTCAAACGGCCTCTGAAAAGTGATACATCGCTTTATAGAAAGGTGGCAGGGGTTGCCCCACATGTGGATGAGCCCTAAGATAGGACTACAGAATGCCCCCCCCGCCCATCTTTATAAAATGGGAGTTGCTCTGTAGCTCACTGAGAGAGCAGAGAACAATATAACTGATAGAAGTTCAGCACAGGCAGGGAGCACAGCAAGTGCCCTTTTCCCTTTAGGTATCGCTTGCACTTATCTACACAGATATAACTAAACTCTTTCTATTGGTATATTTAAAACATATGTGAACCCTCATCATGTTTAAAATAGAATTCAAAGGCAAAACATTTGCATGCCAAATGATGCCTTACCTCTGATGCAGCTGGGACCACCGGCGCAACCGGTCAGGATGGTGTTGGATTCCACATGCCCCCTACCTATCTCTGTCTTGAGGCTGACAATGGAGGACCATTGGTGGCGATAAATATATGGTGTGGCAATGTTGCAGATTGAAAAGTAAAGGATCCAACTTTAGAGCTCTTCTACTGTTACTACTTGAAGTGGCTTGTGGTGCATTTATACTGGGACACTTCTATACTTCATGAGTGGTACAAAATACCTCTATATGACAGGCAGGCCATCTGGCAACTTGTTTAATTAAGCATGCGAGGGAGATTGGTATGAACATTCACAGCCATATTCTTGAGCTCTCCCTAGACCATACCATATGTGAAAATAGTCTTATGGACTGTATTGCAGATGGTGCTAGTCTATGATCTCTATACAGCGTGCAAGGGAGGTTGGAGCATATCATCTCAGTCTCAAGTTTGGAGTCCTCCTCTAGACCAGGGATCTCCAAACTATGGCCCTCCAGCTGTTGCAGAACTACACGTCCCATGAGGCATTGTAAAACTCTGACATTCACAGACATGACTAGGCATGTTGGGAATTGTAGTTCCTTAATAACTGGAGGGCCATAGTTTGGAGACCCCTGCTTTAGACCATGCTGTGGAAAAAAAGTTCTATGGGCTTTTCATCAATTGCTGCCTGTTACTCCTGCACATTACTCTACCCAGCCACATATGTTCTGGTCTTATATCTTGTTGCCCAAAAGTTGGACTACACACTTGGATATGCATCACATTTTACAATTTTTGGAGGGAACACTTGCATCCATACAGTGGGGAGAATAACTATTTTATCCCCTGTAGATTTTGGAAGTTTGCATACTTATAAAGAAATGAAGTGTCTATAATTTTTATCATAGGTGTATTTTATATGATAGAGACAGAATATCAACCAAAGATTCAGAAAAACACATAATACAAATGTTATAAATTGAGTTGCAGTTCAGTGAGTAAAATAAGTATTTGATTCCCTGCCAACCAACAATAATGCTGGCTCCCACAGACTGGCTACAGTAGGTGCTCATGTGGTACACAGATAAGTCCTGCCAATTTAAGAAAGTGCTCCTAACGACAACTCCCTATGTGCATAAAAGACGCCTGTCCACAGAATCTCTTTCTTCCATTCAAACCTCACCATCATGGGCAAGAGCTTTCAAAGGACATCAGGGACAAGATTGTAGACCTGCACAAGGCTGAAATGGGCTACAAGAAGCTTAGTGAGAAGGAGACAAATGTTGGAGTGAGTATTTGCAAATGGAAGAAATACAAAATAACCATAAATTGCCCTCGGTCTGGAGCTCCATGCAACATTTCCCCTCATGGCGTAAGGATGGTCATGTGAAAAGTGAGGGATCAGCCCAGAACTACATGGGAGGAGGTTGTGAATGATCTCAAGGCAGTTGGGACCACAGTCAAGCAAACCATTGGTAACAAACTACGCCGCCATGGATTATAATCCTGCAGTAACTGCAAGGCATATGTACAGGCCTGTCTGACGTTTGCCATTGAACATCTAAAGGATTCAGAGAAGGATTGGGAGAAAGTGCTGTGGTCAGATGAGACCAAAGTTGAGCTCTTTAGCATTAACTCGACTTGCCGTGTTTGGAGGAAAAAAAATGCTGACTAGGACCCTAAGAACACCATCCCTACAGTCAAGCACGGAGGGGGAAACATTATGCTTTAGGGCTGTTTTTCTGCTAAAGGTACAGGCTGACTTTGCTGCATTGAGGGGCCAATGGACGGGGCAATGTTTTGTAAAATCTTGGATGAGAACCTTCTTCCCTCAGCCAGAATACTGAAGATTGGTCGTGGATGGGTCTTCCAGCATAGTAATGACCCAAAACATACCGCCTAAGCAACAAAGGAGTGGCTCAAGAAGAAGCATATTAGGGTCACAGAGTGGCCTAGCCAGTCTCCAGACATTAATCCTGGAGAACATTTATGGAGGGAGCTGGAACTTTGAGTTGCTAAGCGACAGCCAAGAAACCTTAAGGATTTAGAGAAGATCTGTAAAGAAGAGTGGACCAAAATCCCTCCTGAGATGTGCAAACCTGGTATCCAACTACAAGAAATGTCTGACCTCTATGCTTGCCAACAAGGGTTTTTCCACCAAGTATTAAGTCATGTTTTGCTTGGGGATCAAATACTTATTTTACTCACTGAACTGGAACTCAATTTATAACATTTGTATCGTGTGTTTTTTCTAGATTTTTGGTTGATATTCTGTCTCTATGATTTTAAATACATTTATGATAAAAATTATAGACTCTTCATTTCTTTGTAAGCGGGCAAGCTTACAAAATCTGCAGAGAATCAAATAATTATTTTCCCGACTGTATACAGTTGTGCTCATAAGTTTACATACCCTGGCAAAATTTTTGATTTCTTGGCCATTTTTTAGAGAATAGGAATGATAACACAAAAACATTTCTTTCACGCATGGCTAGTTTGGCTGAAGCTATTTATTATGAACCAACTGTGTTTACTCTTTTTAAATCATAATGACAACAGAAACTACCCAGATGACCCTGATCAAAAGTTTACATACCCTGGTGATTTTGGCCTGATAACATGCACACAAGTTGACACAAAGGGGTTAGAATGGCTTTTAAAGTTAACCATCCTCACCTGTGATCTGTTTACTTGTAATTAGTGTGTGTGTGTATAAAAGGTCAATGTGTTTCTGAACTGACAGACTCTTGCATCTTTTATCCAGTGCTGCACTGACCTTTCTGGATTTTGAGTCATGGGGGAAGCAAAATAATTGTCAAAGGATCTGCGGAAAAAGGTAGTTAAACTGTATAAAACAGGAAAGGGATATAAAAAGATATCCAAGGAATTGAGAATGCCAATCAACAGTGTTCAAACTCTAATCAAGAAGTGAAAAATGAGGGGTTCTGTTGAAACCAAACCACGGTCAGGTAGATCAACTAAAATTTCAGCTACAACTGCCAGAAAAATTGTCCGGGATGCAAAGAAAAACCCACAAATAACTTCAGGTGAAATACAGGACTCTGAAAACATGTGGTGTGGCTTTTTCAAGGTGCACAATAAAGAGGCACTTGAAGAAAGGTGGGCTGTATGGTCGAGTCGCCAGAAGAAAGCCATTACTATGCAAATGCCACAAAGTATCCCGCTTACAATACGCCAAACAGCACAGAGACAAGCCTCAAACATTCTGGCACAAAGTCATTTGGAGTGATGAGACCAAAATTGAGCTTTTTGGCCACAACCATAAATGCTGCATTTGGAGAGGAGTCAACAAGGCCTATGATTAAAGGTACATCATTCCTACTGTGAAACACGGAAGTGGATTGCTGATGTTTTCGGGGTGTGTGAGTTACAAAGGCACAGGGAATTTGGTCAAAATTGATGGCAAGATGAATGCAGTATGTTATCAAAAAATACTGGAGGAACATTTGAATTCATCAGTCAGGAAGCTGCGCATGGGACGTACTTGGACATTCCAACATGACAATGATCCAAAACACAAGGCCAAGTCAATCTGTCATTGGCTACAGCAGAATAAAGTGAAGGTTCTGGAGTGGCCATCTCAGTCTCCTGACCTTAATATCATCGAGCCACTCTGGGGAGATCTCAAACGTGCTGTTCATGCAAGACAGCACAAGAATTTCCAGGAACTAGAGGCTTTTTGCCAATAGTAATGAGCAGCTTTACCATCTGAGAAGAAAAAGAGCCTCATCCATAAATACCACAAAAGACTTCAAGTGGTCATTGATGTTAAAGGGGGCAATACACAGCATTAAGAGCTGGGGTTTGTATACTTTTGATCAGGGTCATTTGAGTAGTTTCTCTTGTCATTATGATTTAAAAAGGTGAAGGGACAGAGTTGCTAGTGGAGGACGATTCCTGTCACCGGAGGCAAAGCTTGAACCAGGGTCAGAGGTAAAGGGGAAACTGTTACCCTCAAGGGACAACACTTCTGTTATCAGGGGCCAGAGTTCAGAGTCTGAGAGAGAGTATCATAGCAGCCTTTTTCACATGTCGGGGGCCAGTGGAAAAATGGGGAAACCTAGGCAGAAGTCAGCAGTTGGGCTGAAGAGCCGAGGAGGGAACCCAGCAAGTTGGTGTGGGGGACACACAGGAGACACAGCAGTTATATGTGTGAAGTACAAGGGACCCGGTGGCAATTGGAGCCCAAGAAGTCTTGTTGGGAGACTGTGAGTGTAAACTCGTGAAGCTACAGTGGGAGACTGTGAGACGGAAGCCAGATCTGTACAATGGGTATACCAAGTTTGGTATGTGCATCAATCTATGTGAAAGTCCAAAATACAAGTCCAATGCACAAAGAAATAGTTTTAGTCAGGCAAATTTCAGTTGGAAGGCCCGTGGGACTTTATAGCTACATCAAGACACTTATCCAGAGAGTCTCGGAGTGTGCTAAGTGTTTTTGCACCTACCTAAAGGGTGTCCTGGCCCTAACCCTCTCTCCCCAGTTCTTGAAGAGAAAAATAAATCTCTTTTGTTCTGCATCATCAAGGTGTCAATTCTTCTATCTGCACCCACTATGCCTAGTAACCCACACTGTGAGGATGGATTTCAGCCCTCCCTGGCTCTAGAGGTCACCATCAGGCCTGTGGTGGTCAGGACCTGGGCTGCATGTACAATAAAGTTGTTAATTATGATGCATTGGTTTTTGGTTTTTTATAGAGACCCAGTTCTGTGATGGTTTGGTCTTGAGCCCATACCGTAACTCGTTTCTTTATTTTTTTATTTTTTAAAACAGAAGAGTGATGGCAAAAAAAAGTCCAAGCGGTCCACCGAGACTGTCCCATTTCTTTTTTTAATCATTTAACTTTTTTTGTCTGGTATAGATCTGTGTTTGTCCCAAGTATGTTTGAATCCACTTACTGTAAACTGACTTTTGTGGAAGTGTATTCCAAGCATTAATCACTCTTTCAGTAAAATAGCACTTTCCAAAGTAGTGTTATGAACTTTCCTCCTGCTAGTTTTGAGGTCCTGTCCCTGTGCTCTTGATTTTAAACAGGTTCTCTTGTAAGAGGAACCAGTGATGATAGTGAGTAAAAAGAATGGGGAGTCTTTCCACCTTTATTTCTCTAAAAGTAAGCAAATCATCAAATTGAGCTGTCAATGTCACTAACAATGCAGACCATCATAAATCACATTATAACACTACAGTCACAGCAATTTTGACAGGTCACAGGTCCAGGCCATTAAACCCATTAGCAGGATATCTCTTAAGCCAAGCATACTAATAGGCACTGTAAAATTGCCATGTAACAAAACCTTTATTGATCTCTCAACAGACTATATTCTGGTTGTACTTGGCCATTGTAAAGCCATTTAGATGCAATACACATTGAGGTCTGGCTCTACTTGGCCTGAAACTGCCCTTTTCATACAACACTGCTTTCAAATGGTGTGTATTCACTAGCACAAATCTGCATTTCTCCATGTTTACTGGACCTCAACTCCAAGACAGTCCCAGCGTGCATCAGGAGCCTCATACTATCAAACTGACTTTGCCTACCCGTATGTGGCTCCCGATGCACACTGAAACTGTCCTGGAGTTGTGGTCCAGTAAACAGGGAGAAGTTTAGTGCTGATTAATATATATACTGTTTATGATAGTGCCACAGGCATATTTTAAGTGTGAGCAGACCTTTCTTTAATGTTTTTAGTTGTTTAGCATGTGATAAAAATGTCAAAAGCGTTACAGGCATCCGATTTATATCACGTTTAGGCTCTATGAAATTGTAATTTCCTTCTGTTCAATAATATGTTGGTTGTCAAATTGCAAAACATGGTCTTCTGGAAATATTGAAACAGTTAGAAAAACTAACATTGAGGAAGTGACTGCCAGACTATCTGGAAACATTTCAACCCTTATAAAACTCTTCAGACCCTTTGACTGGTTATGTCATGCCTGTAAATGCCTCCTCAGGGGCCAAAAATGATAGCTGCATCTGCATCTCAGGAGATCTTATTTTTCATCAAAATTGCTAATTATAGTGGAAGAGTAATTTATGAGAGAGCCAGTGACTCTATCAGATCAAACATACTTGGAGTGAATTGGACTCTGTACAGAAGCACTTTTCACTTTTAATCCGGCTTATTTTACTGTTGCTATTGTAAATTTTGTAAGATCTGAACCCCTCAGCCATCTGTAAGCTTTGTGATGAAGGCTCTGAAGAAGCAACGGAGAGGCAGGGAAGCACAATGAAATCAGGATCAGTGGGAGGGGGTTCTCAAGAGATGCCTGACATGTAATAAGTGTTATCTCATCTCCCTTACCACAAGTGAGGTTCTTTGAGAGGCAGCTGATGTCCGATGAAACTTTAGCTGGGTCCCAAACACAGTCCATTTCAATCGCTTCTTCATAACATTTACGGTGCTGGTAGCAACAGCTGGTAAAAAAAAATATAGCACTGAATGAGAGTATTGTGATGTCAATGAAAACATTAAGGTGGACCTGTTATTTATAAATATAGTTCCATTAATTAGAGGCAGGATAGGCCTCTCTGAAGACAAGGGTTTCAGAGATCGCCTAAAGGTGGATAGAGTAGGAGATGGTCAGAGAGTTTGAGGTACAGAGTTCTACATGATGGGAGAGCCTCTGGAGAAGTCCTGGAGGTCAGCATGGGAGGGGGTGATGAGGGAGCTAGAGAGCAGGAGGTATTGGAAGGAGCAAAGAGAATGGTTTGGCGATCATGGGAGGAGGTAATGAGGGAGCTAGAGAGCAGGGGGTCTTGGGAGGAGCAAAGAGAATGGCTTGGTGAGGTTAGTGATGTAGCTGGGGGCCGAGTTGTGGATGGGTTTGTAGTTGATAGTATTTTGAATTTTATTCATTGGGCAAGTGGAAGCCAATGGGGTGATTGGCAGAGAGGGGTAGCGGATACTGAACAGTTAGTAAGTTAGTCTGGCTACAGCGTTCATAGTGGACCGAAGAAGGGATAGCCTATGTAAGAGTAGGCCAATGAGGATACCTTAGACCATTGGATTGCAGGGGAGAAGACAATACAGGGAACAGTCTAGCTGCCAGGAGGAGCACAGGATCAGGTAAGTAAATCTTCTTTATCAAGTACTCTAGATCTAAACGAACAATTAACCTTTGTATTGTGGGTGCAGCCCCACTGCAAGGAATACATTTCCTAGAGTTAGGCTTCAACATTTGATTTTGGGTATAATGGACTTTTCCAAACAAAAATCATATTCACTGTTGGAATTTTTTTCTTTCAAGAAAGCTTCTTCGAATTTAATATTAACTGCTGTCAGAATAGAATATTGATCAAACCCAATGATTAGAAAATATAACAAATGTTCTGAAAACAAATATTTTCAAACTAAATTCTACTAGTGTATAACCAGCTTCCCTCTTTATTACTCCTACATCAGCCATAAAATGGACATATAAAACTTAAGTGATTTCATGCTTTTACCTTCCCAGAAGGACTTACCCTTCTTTCCCTTCCCCACCATTCTCATCAGCCACATGAAGGAAAGGTAAGCCTTGTGTAGCATATGAGCATTTTCCCAATCAGCCATTCGGCTAGGCTACTCTGTACTTGTGGGAAACGCAGGGAAAAAGTCCCTGACCTTTTTTTAAAAACTATGGTAGCATGAATTCATGCATCTGAAAATGCATCACCTTTTCTGATGCATGAGGGTGCATTTTGAATTAACAGCACCTCACCCATTTGCAAAAGAGCAGCACCTTTTGCCTGCAGGTCAGGGAACATGTGCGATTGGCACATGTTCCCAGCCCACACATATGTGGACCTAGTCTTAATGTCACTGGCAATTAGTTGAGGTCTATGGGGTTACTATGTAACTACAGTATCTCACAAAAGTGAGTACACCCCTCACATTTTTGTAAATATTTTATTCTATCTTTTCATGTGACAACTCTGAAGAAATTACACTTTGCTACAATGTAAAGTAGTGAGTGTACAGCTTGTATAACAGTGTAAATTTGCTGTCCCCTCAAAATAACTCAACACACAGCCATTCATGTCTAAACTGCTGGCAACAAAAGTGAGTGAACCCCTAAGTAGAAATGTTCAAATTGGGCCCAATTAGCCATTTTCCCTCCCCGGTGTCATGTGACTCATTAGTGTTCCAATGTCTCAGATGTGAATGGGGATCAGGTGTGTTCAGTTTGGTTTACTCTCACATACTGGTCACTGGAAGTTCAACATGGCACCTCATGGCAGGTCTGGCTCTACTTGGCCTGAAACTGCCCTTTTCATACAACACTGCTTTCAAATGGTGTGTATTCACTAGCACAAATCTGCATTTCTCCATGTTTACTGGACCTCAACTCCAAGACAGTCCCAGCGTGCATCAGGAGCCTCATACTATCAAACTGACTTTGCCTACCCGTATGTGGCTCCCGATGCACACTGAAACTGTCCTGGAGTTGTGGTCCAGTAAACAGGGAGAAGTTTAGTGCTGATTAATATATATACTGTTTATGATAGTGCCACAGGCATATTTTAAGTGTGAGCAGACCTTTTTTTAATGTTTTTAGTTGTTTAGCATGTGATAAAAATGTCAAAAGCGTTACAGGCATCCGATTTATATCACGTTTTTCATGTGACAACTCTGAAGAAATTACACTTTGCTACAATGTAAAGTAGTGAGTGTACAGCTTGTATAACAGTGTAAATTTTCTGTCCCCTCAAAATAACTCAACACACAGCCATTAATGTCTAAACTGCTGGCAACAAAAGTGAGTGAACCCCTAAGTAGAAATGTTCAAATTGGGCCCAATTAGCCATTTTCCCTCCCCGGTGTCATGTGACTCATTAGTGTTCCAATGTCTCAGATGTGAATGGGGATCAGGTCACTGGAAGTTCAACATGGCACCTCATGGCATGGCACTCTCTGAGGATCTGAAAAAAGAATTGTTGCTCTACATAAAGATGGCCTAGGCCAGGGGTAGGGAACCTGCGGCTCTCCAGCTGTTGTAGAACTACATTTCCCATCATGCTTCTGGGAGTAATTGTATCCACCAGCCTTGCAATGTCTCATGGGAAATGCAGTTCTACAACAGCTGGAGAGCTACAGGTTCCCTACCCCTGGCCTAGGCTATAGGATGATTGCCAAGACCCTGAAACTGAGCTGCAGCATGGTGGCCAAGACCATACAGCAGTTTAACAGGACAGGTTCCACTCAGAGCAGGCCTCACCATGGTCGACCAAAGGAGTTGGGTGCACGTGCTCAGCGTCATATGCAGAGGTTACCTTTGGGAAATAAATGTATGTGCGCTGCCAGCATTGCTGCAGAGGTTGAAGGGGTGGGGGTCAGCCTGTCAGTGCTCAGACCATATGCCACACACTGCATCAAATTGGTCTGCATGGCTGTCGTCCCAGAAGGAAGCCTCTTCTAAAGATGATGCACAAGAAAGCCCACAAATAGTTTGCCGAAGACAAGCAGACTAAGTATATAAAATTGAAAGTATGATATGTTCCGCGCAAACGGATATAAATATGCTCTGAGAACTGCTGCCTCCACCGAACTCACCCGAGGGTGGGTAGCAGGAATAATATGGTAATATTATAAGGACGATGGGTGGGAGCCCACTCAAGCCACCTCCGTCGTCAAGAGTCTCGTATAAATATAGGCAAACGCGCCTTGTATAGTATGAAAGTTAAAATATATGAATCAGACGAACAGAAGCCGTTTGATAAACACCCGAAAGAACACGTAGTAGAAATCTTCTCCGAAGGAAGACCCTGCTGTCGGTACGTCTGGTTAAACTACGTCACACACCGTATACCAGACTCGTGACTGTCCGACTGGGGGTGGGGAAGTTGGAGACGTCGTTACGACCGTCGCGTGTATGTAAATAAAGGGTTTCCATTGGAGACGTATACTGCGACTCGTGCACGTG
>BLSH010328248.1:1337983-1351227 GCA_018402905.1 Glandirana rugosa
CCCCATTACCACCCCCCACCCCCCCATCCTCCACAAAGATTTTATTCCTCCCTTCCCCAACTTATGGGGGAAACCACTACAAAGCCAGGATGAGGTGGGTTGTGTTGTGCTCTCACCTTGTGTCACAAGACGCCCATCTATACAGCACATGAGACACGATCGCTCATAGATCGCATTGGACTGTACACACACTCAGTTTGATTACTGCCCCCTATTTACTTCCAGGGCTGCTCATCTACTGGCAGCAGGAAATGTGGGTAGGGGGCGGTAATGAAACTGCGTGTGTGCACAGTCCAATGCGATCTATGAGCGATCGTGTCTCATGTGCTGTATGGATGAGCTCTCTTCTGACACAAGGTGAGAGCACGACACAGCGCACCTCCTCCTGGCTGCTTCCTCTCTGCCTCTTCTTCTCTCAGTGCTCCAGCCTCCAGGCTGCAGTCCCCTTGTTCCAGCCTGAGTGTGGGCTGGGGAAGGAGCTGAGTGGCCGCCGGCCATGCACATCATTCAAGGGAGGGCCTACCTGGGGGGAAGAACTAGCACTCCTCACCCAGCCCGTCTCTCACCCAGCAGCTGAAAACCAGCGGGAGGGAGAGGTAGAGAAACTGGCTTTCAGTTGCTGCAGAGAGACGCATGATTCTGCCATCATTCGTCCTCTGCTCCACCAATCATCCTGCTGTCCGGGCCCCCAGTGTGCCCGGGACCCCTACAGGAGGACTGGTGGTACCCACCGATTGGCGCCAGATTCTTAGTGAGCCAGTTTAAGGTAAATCTCCCCTGTGACTTTTTATACACCTGAGTGTACCGACTTTTTGTGTGGTGATTAATTTGGTGAGCATATGCTTTGGAAGGATCTGTGTACGTAGGTTCCAGTTTTTGTTTGGTTTTTCGCAATATATGCATATACATATCTTGTGTTGCTCTTCTCTTTTTTTGTTTTATATATGTATTCTTTTTTCCATGTTTTTTTTGTTTATTTGTGTCTTTTTTGTTTTCAGTTGTTTTGTGAGTGGCGAGGAGGGCTCGTTACCTTCAATGGACCACATTGGTGGTCCATGTGTAGAGACTTTCTTAAATCAATAGATCTATGTCAAATAGTTTACTCACAAGTTAATTTCACTCAGCTGGGTGGCTGGAGCTTTGAATGAGCACCACCATAAGAGGCTGAGTACTAGCACTGTATTCTTTGTAATGATTAAGCTCCCTATTGACGAGTGAAACGCGTCTACCTGTACCTGTATCCACCTGTACCTGCATATGCCTGTTACAATAAACTGCAAGCTTTTTCACTTTCATCCGTAGAGTGCTGCCGAATCTGTCTATTTCTACTGTGCACGGCGGCGAGCCGAGGCAGGCACCCGGATCCATACACAGGTTCTCTTCCAAACAACCTGAGCGGTGTTTACAATTTTCTTATGTAAGGTAAATCTCCCCCGTGACTTTTATCCATGTACCTGGTACAATGAGGCTCTTTTCTGAACCAACATATAAAACACACCCTCCATGCAGATGTAGGTGTAGTAGGTACTCAAAGGACTTCCACAGTGAAAACAGTATATCACTTTATTGCAATCAAGTGACTAAACTGTGCTTGTTCTCCTATGGAAGTCATATGAGTGTCTACTACATCTGCCCCCTTTCAAATGAAGCACCAAGGCATCTTCTACTACAAATGCAGTGCTGTAAAAAAAGTATTCATTCACCTTGAAATTTTCCACATTTTGTCATGTTACAACCAAAAACATAAATGTATTTTATTGGGATTTTATGTGATGGACCAACACAAAGTGGCACATAATTGTGAAGTAAAAGGAAAATGATAACTGGTTTTCAAAATTTTGTACAAATAAATATCTAAAAAGTGTGGCGTACATTTGTATTCAGCCCCCTTTAAGCCTCGTACACGCAGTTCGACGACCGAACGGACCAAATCGTAGGTTGGATCATTTAACTTGCATACTGACATGCACTACAAGATCGTACGACCAAGCCAAACGTAGTGACGTGTTATGCACGTATAAAGAGAAAGTTCAGGTGCATGTAATTAGTGCCCGGCCGCGTGTTTTGCACAGTACAACTTGTTGGACCAACTTCTCTGTACACACGGTACAACGGTCGTACAGCCGCTTGTTGGTACTACCAAAGTTTTATAGTTTGCTCATCCAACTTCTGTTGTACGACCGTCATACGTAGGCTGTTCTAATCGCGCGTACTAACGGTCGGATAAGCATACAATGAGTGGTCTTACGACCGTTTGCACACGACTGTTGAACCGTGTGTACGAGGCTTAACTCTGATACCCCTAACTAAAGTCTAGAGGAACCAATTGCTTTCAGAAGTCACCAAATTAGTAAGTAGAGTCCACCTGTGTGTAATTTAATCTCAGTATAAATACAGCTGTTCTGTAAAGCATCATGGGTTTGTTAGAGAATCTTAGTGAACAAAAAGCATCATGAAGGCCAAGGAACACACCAGACAGGTCAGGCCGCAGGGCTGGTGCAAGGATTTTTGACACCCTAGGCGAAACCTCATTTTGCCGCCCCCCCATTGGCTCCACCCCTGACTCCACCCCGTTTCCCTGCCCAGCCTGATCAGCACCAATCAAATGCAGCCTCACCAGCACCCATCAAATACAGCTTCACCAGTGCCAATCAATACAGCCTCACCTGTGCCCATCATATACAGCTTCACCAGCGCCAATCAATACAGCCTCACCTGTGCCCATCAAATATAGCCTCACTTGTGCCCATCAAATACAGCCTCACGGGGGGTGGGGGCGGAGGGGGGGTATTTGGCAGATCAGTCACTATTTCTATATACATTTACAAATGGCATGTGATAATACAATCTCATTATCTCAGTCAGACAGTGTCAGTTTTTACATGAATCAATGCAGAGCAGCCAGTGACAGATCAACAGGGGCCAGGCGCCCCTAGGTGGCAGTGCGCCCTAGGCGGCCGCCTACTCCGCCTAATGGTAGAGCCGGCCATGGGTCAGGGATAAAGTTGTGGAGAAGTTCAAAGCAGGGTTAGGTTATAAAAAAAATCCCAAGCTTTGAACATATCACGGAGCACTGTTCAACCCAACATCTGAAAATGGAAAAAGTATGGCACAACTGCAAACCTACCAAGACATGGCCACCTAAACTGACAAGCCAGGCAAGGAGAGCATTACTCAGAGAAGCAGCCAAGAGGCCCATGGTAACTCTGGAGGAGCTGCAGAGATCCACAGTTGAGGTGGTAGAATCTGTCCACAGGACAACTATTAGTGGTGTACTCCAAAAATCTGGCCTTTATGGAAGAGTGGCAAGAGGAAAGCCATTGTTGAAATAATGCCATAAGAAGTCTTAACAGTTTGTGAGAAGCCATGTAGGGGACACAGCAAACATGTGGAAGAAGGTGCTCTGGTCAGATGAGACCAAGATTGAACTTTTTGGCCTAAAAGCAAAACACTGTGTGTGGCGTAAAACTAACACAGCATATCACCCTGAACACACCATCCCCACTGTGAAACATGATGGTGGCAGCATCATGTTGTGGGGATGCTTTTCTTCAGCAGGGACAGGGAAGCTGGTCAGAGTTGATGGGAAGATGGATGGAGCCAAATACAGGGCAATTGTAGAACAAAATATGTTAGAGTCTGCAAAAGACTTGAGATGGGGCGGAGGTTCACCTTCCAGGAGGACAATGACCCTAAACATACAGCCAGAGCTACAATGGTATGGTTTAGATCAAAGCATATTCATGTGTTAGAATCTGTGGCAAGACTTGAAAATTGCTGTTCACAGATGCTCTCCATCCAATTTAACAGAGCTTAAGCAATTTGGCAAAGAAGAATGGCCAAAAATGTCACCCTTTAGATGTGCAAAGCTGGTAGAGACATCCCCAAAAAGACTTGCAGATGTAATAGAGCGAAAGGCGGTTCTACAAAGTATTGACTCAGGGGGGCTGAATGCAATTGTACCCCACACTTTTCACATATTTACTTGAAAAAAATTTTGAAAACCATTTATCATTTTCCTTCTACTTCACAGTGCCTTGAAAAAGTATTCATACCCCCTGAAATTTTCCACATTTTGTCATGTTACAACCAAAAACGTAGATGTATTTTATTGGGATTTTATGTGATAGACCAACACAAAGTGGAACATAATTGTGAAGTAGAAGGAAAATGATAAATGATTTTTCAATTTTTTTACAAATAAATATGTGAAAAATGTGGGGTACATTTGTAAAGCGCCCCCCTGAGTCAATAATTTGTAGAACTGCCTTTTTCTGCAACTACAATTGGGGCTGATCTGTGGCAGACATTTGAGCCATTGTCTCAGCCTAGGAATTATATGGTGACCCTGGACGATTCCTGTTCTTTTGGAGAGAAAGACAAATAAAGGGGGGAGTGGATTGATCTCTATGAGAGGTAATAAGTAACTGGAAGTGTTACACTGATACATAACTCAGCATGCATATACTGAGCAGCTTGATAAAGAGGTGGAGCCCTGAAATGCGTAGCCACACCCCCGCTGACATCCTGACGCCATCTCCGTAGACCTTCAAGTGAAACTGACTCCAGCCAAGCCAGCCAAACTAACCCAGAACCTGCCAACTGTACCTGGGAGAGTTTGTTTTCCAGCCTGATGGTGTAAGGAAAAACGGATTTCTAGCATCAAAAAGCCAGTGCAGATTCATGCTCATGCTCACGCACATTGCACACATGCTCATTTTAATGAGCGAAGGACCAATGTTACATATGCTGTGCCAGTCCATCACTTGCATTCGTGCACGAGTACGTGAACATACCAATTAGCACTTGGTACCCAGCGGCCTATTTAAACTGGTCTATCATTATGAGCAGTTGCTGAATGGTCTTCAGCTTATTCCCGTGATCCCAAGATCTGATCTGCTGTACCTGCTTACTCATGTATGGCTTACTGGAGCTGACTTACCTGCAGACTCGTTGCTGTACCACGTTGCCAGGCTGTTAATGACCTTGGCCTGCCTCCTGGACATGCTTTGCTTGCTGATTCAGTTTCTTGCTGCCTGGTTGCTGCTGACTGCTGCTTGTCTCCTGGTTCTGCTTCTGTCCCTCGCTCTGGTTCCAAGCTGCTCCTGCATCCTGTTCTGAGGATTGTGACTACCAGCTCTACCCATCTACAGAGTGGACATCACCAGCCAGCTACTACGGCACTCGTGCCACTCCTTGCCCTTACACTCTCTGTCTCCACCTTCAGGAGAGTTGGGTGGGAAGAGCAAGAGAGGCCTCCACAACATTCCAGTCTTCACCAGGTTTGTGATAAACAGCTTGGCATAGGGTTGCCACATCATCCCTTTAATCCAGGACACATATGAATTACACAGGTTCTGCGGCTAATTTAATGCAGATAAGGCACCAAGTGAGTTTAATTATCACCTTAATCAGCCACAGAACCTGGGTAATTCATATGTGTCCTGGATTAAAGGGAAGATGTGGCAACCCTAGCTTGGCAGCAGTTCTCCCCCTCCAACCAGCAGCTTCCCGGTGCAGCTGTGCATACACTAGCTGCTTCCCTTTTGACCTCTGCAAACTACAGCTGCTCCATGGAGGACTCTACCTTGCCTTGTTTGACACGCTGACCTTTTTTTACATGCAGTGAGTGTAATCATTCATTTTACCCTCATTTTTTAATAAAAAATTATTTGCACTTGCATGCTTGCTTTTGTCTCCTGACTCCTGGCTGGAGTACCTCCAACCCCTGAGTGAGACTTCCTGTCTCCAATATGGGAGCTGTCACCAAACTAGGAGCTCTGAGCTATCCTCAGTCTTGAGTATATACTGACCCTGCACATCTGTGTACTCACACAGGCTGCAGGCATCCAGTAAAATCCGGAGACAGGGTTGTAGGTTCCGTCCCACCCAAGACATTTTGGAACCTTCAAACTCCAGGCCCAATCCAGGTTTACAGAATCCAGAAAAAAGCCAAAAACACAGATTTCTCAACTCAGAAAAGATAGTTTGGAACTTCACATTAAGCCTTTCAGCAGAGTTCCACCCCCGCACAAAAGGGGGTGAGGAGACAGATGAGCAGAGCTTTCACTTTTGGGTGCAACTCCGCTTTAATATGACCCCTGCGTCATTTTCTTTAACATTTTCACAGTGGCAGTCTCACACTGTCACAATGGTTACATTGATCCAGCTTGGACCAATGTAAGTATGTATGTGCCATATCTGTGGGATCCCCCTGGAAGCTGGAGATTACTGTAGCAGGCATCCCTATGCCAGTGATCTCCACCATCTTCCCGGTCCTGTGCTGAGCAACTGTGATTGTGAATGCAGAAGGTCTTTTACTTGGCACAGGCACCATTCAGAGATCACTTTGCATTTTCTCAGTGATTGCAAAGCATTCTCTGATTGGACAAGGTGGAGAGGTGGGACGGTGACATCACGATTTCCACCTCGTTCAATTAGAGAACACTTTGCATTCATTGAGAAAATTCAAAGTGTTCTCTTGTGATGCCTGTGCTGAGCAAGCAAGTGGCTTCCTGTGTTCAATAAGCAGCAGGGCAGCACAGGACCCGGAAGCTAGTGGTCATCACTGGAGTAGCGGTGCCTAATATGCTGATTTGCAGCTTTCATGGGGACCCTACAGGTATGACACATGCATACTTCCATTGGTCCAAGCTGGACATTGTAACTATGTACAAATTGCCGTACCTACATTTCAACTTTAATTTGAATACATTTACTTTTTAATATAAGAGGACAATGGTGCAAATCAAATTTTTTTTAAATGTACACATAAGTAGAATATGATACTACTAATAAAAAACTGTGTAAATCAGGGTTTACAATTAGATAGATTACAGTTTTCCCATGTAAAAATAAGATAAAAGTACAGGTATCCATTATAGCAGGTAATGTAGCCACTCCCACTGTGAGACTGATATTAAATTACAGCTTGTTTAACATTAGCTTCACAATGCATTTGTTTAGTGCATTTTGCAGTTTACAGAAGCACTCTACAGTCCATTTAACATGGTTTCCTATAATACACGTTGACATCTATGCGTTTTTAAGCTGGTGCAGTTTTGGAAAGGGTCAGGGACTTTTTTCCCCACAGCAGATTGCGTTTTGTGTGTAATAGACTTCAATGGACCCGCACCAAAAATGCAAGTGTTGCGTTTTTTTTTCTCTTCTCCATATCAAACTGTAAATAGCCGGTTGTTAAAGAGCAGGCAGGGAAGCTGGCCGCCGTGTCCTTAACAACTGATGAGTCATCAGCTGTCAATGGGGTTCCCTGCTGACAGCTGAATGTAAAAAAAGAACTGTCGGCAATAAAAAAATAAAAAAAAAAAAAGTGAAAAAACCAGCATGGGATCCTCCCTCAATCCATACCAGGCCCTTCAGGTTTGGTATGGATTTTGAGGGGAACCCCATGCCAGACTATTAAAAAAAATAGTGCGGGGTACACCCCCTTTCCAAAATCCATACCAGACCCTTATCTGAGCATGCAGCCGGGCAGGTCAGGAAAGTGTGGGGGGGGGGGCCCAGCAAACACCCCCCCCAAACCATACCAAGCCTCATGCCCTCAACATGGGGGGGAGGGGGTTTGGGTCGGCGGTGGGCATCGTGATGATGAATTCAATCAGGGGACAGCTTTCTTTATTTTTGTTTTTTTAAATAAAGGACTTGTCAAAAACTGGCTACCGTAATTTTTTACACCACACCTTTTTTTTTTGGCGAATGAGTAGAGCTATATACCCCTGCTCTTTCACATGGGGGGGGGGGTGGGATCTGGGGGCCCCCTTGTTAAAGAGGACTTCCAGATTCCAATAAGCCCCCAAGCCCACAGACCCCCACAACCACTGGCCAGGGTTGTGGGGAAGAGGCCCTTGTCCCCATCAACATGGGGACAAGGTGTTTTGGGGACCCAAAGCACCCCCCCATGTAGAGGGCATGTGGCCTTGTATGGTTTAGGAGGGGGGACACTCACACATTCTCTCCATTTCCTACCCTGCTGGGCTGCATGCTCAGATAAGGGTCTGGTATGGATTTTGGGGGAGGCTCCACGCCATTTTTAAAAAAAAAATTGGCATGGGGTTCCCCTCAAAATCCATACCAGATTTGAGGGGCCTGGTATGGATTTGGGGGACCCCCATGCTGTAACCTGTTGACAGCCATCAACCACCAGTCTGCGATACACAATAATGCTGGATGAAAACACACAATAGTGCAACATACCCATAGACTAAACATTTACTAGGTGGCTGACTTAGCTTCAGTATGTGTATTCTCTAGCCATCTGTCTTAAATCTTATGATATTTAGCAGGGCACTCTCTGTGGATGCATAAGAACTTTCTATAGGGCAGTGTGGAGTTAACAGCAGTGACCCAATTCTGCAGAGTCAGTGGTGATGCCCAGAGCCATACTCTTACAATTAACAATCTGGTCATATAGTCCATCGTCCTCCACTGTCGTTTTACATCTCATTTTATTTTTCCTATATGTATGTTTGGGATCTTAAACCACTTGCCGACCAGCCACCACAGTTATACTGTGGCAGGGCGGCTCTCCTGCGTGAATCACCGTACCTTGCACTAGCTCTCGTGGGCAAGCGATTGGCCAGCAGGGGAGCCAATCAGCGGGTACGGCGGACTCCATGTCCGCTGGCCACCCGTGATCGTTCCCTGCAGAGACAGAATGTATGTAAACAAGGCAGATCTCCGTTCTGATAGGGGAGATCACACAGATCCTGTCGTTCTGCCATGCAGGAAGACGGATCTGTGTGTTTCCCCAGGTAGCCCATCCCCTATACAGTTAGTAAACACACCCAGGGAACACATTTAACCCCTTGATCGCCCCTGATGTTAATCTCTTCCCTGCCAGTGTCATTAGTACAGTGACAGTGCATATTTTTAGCACTGATTATTGTAGTAATGTCACTGGTTCCCAAACAAGTGTCAAAAATGTCAGTTAGGTGTCCGATCTGTCCGCCGCAATGTCGCAGTCCCGCTAGAAATCGCTGATCACGACATTACTACAAATAAATTAATAAAAAATGCCATAAATCTATCCCCTATTTTGTAGACGCTATAACTTTTGCGCAAACCAATCAATATCAATCAAACCAATCAATATACGTTTGTTTTTTTATATATTTTTTTTGGATATGTATTATAGAAAAAAGTAAAAAATATTGTTTTTTTCAAAATTGTCTATCTTTTTTTGTTTATAGCGCAAAAAATAAAAACCGCAGAGGTGATCAAATACCACCAAAATAATGCGCTATTTGTGGGGAAAAAAGGGACGTCAATATTGTTGGGTACAACGTTGCACGACCGCGCAATTGTCAGTTAAAGGGATGCAGTGCTGAATCGCAAAAAGTGCTCTGGTCAGGAAGGGGGTAAATCCATCCAGGGCTGAAGTGGTTAAAGAGACACTGATGGGGCAGAGTGACAGAGCCTCCGGACAGCCATACCCCTTTAAATCAGTATTTTTTGCTAGAAAACGACTTATGATCCCGAAACATTATACATTTTTTAGCAGAGACCCTAGAGAAAAATGTTGATCGTTACAATTCTTTTGAAAGCGTTCCAGCGGCTCATGAGCCGCTCCTAGGGCTTTCATGAAAAAAAAACAGCCGCTGGCTGAAGAAAAAGATACCGGGGTTAGGGTTGGTAGCTTTAACCCCGGTAAAAGACTTCAAAGACGCAATGTAGATTATCAAAACAAATATCTGTACCAACACTTCTAACAGAAATTCTTAGTACATTTGATGACTTGACGAACATTGTTACAAAATACTTTGAAATTTAATTTGCTTTTAACATTTTTTTTCGGAAAAAAGGACTTTCCCGAACCAAAACCACATTCACTGTTAGATATTCATTTTTTAGAGAAAAAAATTCCATCCTGCTCCTACAACTTTTTTCATTAATGAAATTAAAACATTTCAAACAAAATTCTATTAGTGTACTGTAGACAAGTGCAATTCGTTTCATTCCAAATTAGTTTCTTAACGAATTTCAACAATTTTTCTGAATTTTTCTGAATATTCGTACATTCCAATATTCGAAATTTCGGAAATTTGAAATTCGGAAATTTGAATATCAGAAATTCAAAAATTCGGAAATTCGAAAATCCGAAAGTTCAAAAGAACAAAAATCCCAAAATAAGAACGAAAATCCGAAAATTCAAAAACACGATTATTTGAAAATTGGAAATAAAACAAACTAATAATAACTTAACTATTAATAACTTAACTATTACTTACTATTAAATTATAGGTACTGGAATTTCCTTTCAAATTTGGCTGTTAGTGAACGTAACAAATACAAATTTATTCGAAGTTACGAATTATCCGTAATAAAAAATGCTGTATCTGAACGAATGGAACATAACAAATGAATAATAGTAAATAACAATAATAATATAAACTTTTTATTATTATTATTTATTATTAACTTGTTCCGTTCCATTTGTTTAGATGCGTCATTCGTTATTTCGGATAATTCGTAACTCCGGATGAATTTGTGTTCGTTACGTTCACTAACAGCCAAATTTGAAAGGAAATTCCAATACCTATAATTTAATAGTTATTATTAGTTAGTTATTATTTCAAATTTTCGGATTTTCTATCTTATTTTCGGATTTTCGAATTTCTGAATTTCCGAATTTTCGAATATACAGATTTTCACATTTTCTACTTCTGAATTTTTGAATTTCCAAAATTTTCAAATTTATCAAATTTCCTAATTTCCGAAAAAAATCAATAATGATAAGTAACTAATGAAACAAACACGAAGACTAACACATTTTTCGGCAGTGCACATGTCTAGTGTACTGTATAGCCAGCTTAAATGAACTGGGGCGGATGACATCACTGCTCCCCATATCATCCCATGGAGGGGAGCATGGATGAGTGGGTATATCTTGCTGGGTGGTGGGTGACAAAGAGCGAATGGAAATAAAAATATATGCAAGCATCTCCCTGACCTGTAACCTATCACAAATGCTTAACCTATGACTAGAGTTGAGCGAACCTCTGGAAGTTCGGGTTCTGCAGGTTCGGCCGAACTTCTGGACAAAGTCCGGGTTCGGGTCCGGACTTGACCCAAACTTTGACCCGGACCCCGAACCCGATTGAAATCAATGGGGACCCTAACTTTTAGGCACAAAAATGGCTGTAACAAAGTCCTGGCAAGTCCTAGAGGTCTGCAAAAGGAAGGAAAATGGGGGTAAGAGTTGGACAAGTCCCCTACAAAGAAATGGGGATAGGGAAATAACTTAAAATAATTTTTAAACTAAAATCACATAAAAAAAAAATCAAAAATAGAGGTGGATGTGGAGTTGGAGGTTGAGGAGGCGGTAAAAGTGGCAGTGGAGGAGGAGGAGGTAGTCAACACTGTTTTTTTATTTTTGTGCAAGAAATAATCTCCAAGTTGTACAGGGAAAGTTTCCAGCTGTTGCTTTAAGGGAAAGATTATTGTTCTAAAATCATCTCCAAGTTGTACAGGGAAAGTTTATTCTAGCCGCATAGAGCCATATTAGTGTTGTAAAATCATCTCCAAGCTCCATTCACTAAGTGTATTCTAGCCGCATAGAGCCATATTAGTGTTGTAAAATCATGTCCAAGCTCCATTCACTAGGTGTATTCTAGCCGCATAGAGCCATATTAGTGTTGTAAAATCATTGATTTCTAGGGAAAACCAGTGAAACTCTTGTTGATTGGCTGCTCTTGGCAGCTTTTCAACATGTGGAATAAAATACCAGAACACCTTTTTTTTTTTAAAAGTCCGTGTCCCGGACACCCAAAAGTTCGGTACGGACCCGAACTTTACAGTTCGGGTTCGCTCAACTCTACCTATGACTATAAATTAACCCTTAACATTTGACTCTCTGACACTTAGTTATAAGCAAACAGCTGGATGCACAATTGAAATACATACTGTATACAGTATATATATATATATATATATATATATATATGCGTAGAGTACAGTGGTGTATTTAGGTTTTGTGCTGCCCTAGGCCTGACTAAACCCCCCCCACACAGTCGCGGAACGCTGGCTGCCCACCCAACAACTCATTGTTTGGGGCCCACCGCCTGGGCCCTTCGGGATGCCTGGACCCCCACATATGTATGTGCTGGCCCCCTCTGATGGCGGCCCTGCCTGTATTATAATACTGGCAGCACTACAATTGCAAGCCGGCAGGAACTTCTTTCATGCTGCCCCCCTGCAAAGTGCCGCCCTAGGCCTGGGCCTTGTTGGCCTAGGCCAAGATACAGCATTGCCCGTAGTACAGCCCAGAAACAATAGCGCGCGTTTGCATTTTTTTTTTAATCCTGCCTCAAACAAACTAAAATGTTTTTTAACTTCTACCCAAAATATGCTGACCATGACCTTTGGCTCGACCTTGGACTTTGACCCTGACCTGGACCCTAACTTTAACCTGGCAAACCTTGATCTTTTAATTTTTATTTGATTTTATTTTTGTTTTCATTTTCCTCTCCTGCAAGAAGAGGAAGATACAATGTATCTTTCTCTTCACTCAGAACAGGAAGTAAAGACAGGGGCAGGCTCGCAGTGACTGATTACTGTAATAGCCAATCAGGCTATCACAGTGATCAGGTGACCCAGAACCGAGAGACCCGGGTCCCAGTCGTTAGTGCGAGACCCAGGGCTCTCAGCGAGAGCCCAGTCTCTGTGCTGGGAGAGGTGGTGAGAGGAGGAGTTTCAGGAGGTGGGGTCAGTACAGAAATCATTGCTTGCTGCCAGCAAGGTACCATGGGATATGTAGTCCTTTAGAAACTGAAAGTAAACAACAGAGGAAAAGCCACAAAGCATGCAGGGAATCCAGGAAGTCGTGGAAAGAGACGGCCAAGAGATAGAGTTGAGCGAACCCGGACTGTAAAGTTCGGGTCCGTACCGAACTTTGGGGTGTCCGGGACCCGGACCCGGACTTTTCAAAAAAAGTTTGGGTCCGGTGTTCTGGTAATGACCTAAGGGACGTACGAAACACCGAAAAGGAGACAACAAATGAAAGTCAAAGATTTCCTGATGTATAGGGTACCATGGAACGACCGTCGTTCGTTACTAAAGACATGACTGGGGTGGAGGACTTTGAGGAGGAGAGTGGTGGAGAGGGTCGTGTCTCTGACCCGAGAGCGACTCTCGGGACCCAGAGCGTGATTGCTGACCCTGGGCCCAGAGAGCCAAGACCCAGTGGACTAGTGACACTATCGGACTAACCGATAATGTCATTAGTC
>BLSH010328248.1:1377432-1388416 GCA_018402905.1 Glandirana rugosa
CCTAGGGGTAATGTTCCTGTTGCACGACGGCTGCGCTTGTCTGTGATAACGCCCCCTGCCGTGCTAAACACACGTTCAGACAATACACTGGCTGCAGAGCAGGCCAGCACCTCCAAGGCATAAAGGGCAAGCTCAGGCCATGTGCCCAATTTGGATACCCAGAAGTTGAATGGGGCAGAACCATCAGTCAGTACGTGTAGGCGTGTGCACACATACTGTTCCACCATGTTGCTGAAATGCTGCCTCCTGCTAAGACGTTGCCTATCAGCTGGCCATGCTAACCCTGCCTTCTGAGGTGCTGGCAGTGCCACAGCTGCGTTGGTGACCTCTTCCTCCTCCTCTGCCTTTGCCTTGTGCTTCCACTGAGCCCCCTGTGTCATTTGGGAATGCCCTCAGCAGCGCGTCTACCAGAGTGCGCTTGTAGTCGCGCATCTTCCGATCACGCTCCAGTGAGGGAATTAAGGACGGCACGTTGTCCTTGTAATGGGGATCCAGCAGGGTGGCCACCCAGTAAATCCCAGAAAAAATCAGTATCACTCAATTCTGCAAATGATTCTTATTTACTATCGCTGTTTTCTAGCTGATCAAAAACCACTTTTGACGTAAAGGAACACTTTTTGGTTGCTATGGACATTCTCATGTTTCCAGGCAGAAAGAATGACATTTATTATATAAAAGTGCATGCAGGGCTCTGGGCAAACCACTAGGGACAAAGGGGATGTGTAATGATTTCATACAGTAATGTAATCTATAAGATTACAGTGTACTGCATGTATAGTGTGTGTTTCACTTTTTGAATTTCCCGCCGGTCTCCGTCCCCGTGCGATGCTCGTAGGGAATGGAGCCCGGCACACAGAGGCATCGGAGCGGCGGACACAGCCCGCAGACACGGCGGGGGACATCGCTGGATCCAGGGGACAAGGTGAGTAGCGCTGCCTGGATCCAGCGATGCAAGCCCGAGTGTGGCTCGGGGTTACCGCTCTTGGTACTGAAAATCCACCCCGAGCCACACTCGGGAATAGGGAGGTTAAGTCGCACATACACTATATTTGCAAATGTATTGGGACACCTGCCTTTACACAAACATGCCATTTAATGGCATCCCAGTCTTAGTCCGTAGAGTTCAATATTGAGTTGGCCCACCCTTTGCAGCTATAACAGATTCAACTCTTCTGGGAAGGCTGTCCACAAGGTGTAGGAGTGTGTCTATGGAAATGTTTGACCATTCTTCCAGAAGCGCATTTGTGAGGTCAGACAAGAAGGCCTGGCTCCCAGTCTTCACTCTAATTTATGCCAAAGGTGTACTATTGGGTTGAGGTAAGGACTCTGTGCAGGCCAGTCAAGTTCCTCCACCCCAAACTCACTCATCCATGTCTTTATGGACCTTGCTTTGTGCACTGGTGCGCAGTCATGTTGGAATAGGAAGGGGCCACCCCCAAACTCTTCCCACAAATTTGGAAGCATGAAATTGTCCAAAATGCCTTGGTATGCTGACGCCTTAAGAGTTCCCTTCCCTGGAACTAAGGGGCCAACCCCTGAAAAACAACCCCGCACCATAATACCCCCTCCATCAAATGATTTGGATCAGTGCACACAGCAAGTGCACACAGCAAGACATGGATGAGCTAGTTTGGGGTGGAGGTACTTGGCTGGCCTGACCTCAACCGATAGAAGACCAATAGAACTCTTCCCAGAAGAGTTGAAGCTGTTATAGCTGCAAAGGGTGGGCCAACTCAATATTCAACCCTACGGACTAGACCATTAAAGTTCATTTGGGTGTAAAAGCAGGTGTCCCAATACTTTTGGTAATATAGTGTACACCAGCACAGTGAACAATATTAGAACCCAAAAATGTTTGGGACTTTAAATGTACCTCCTTGGATGTAATAGACACAGACTCATAACGTATATAAAAATATAACAATTTTATTAAAGATAAAATTGTTATATTTTTATGTACGTTATGAGTCTGTGTCTATTACATCCAAGGAGGTACATTTAAAATCTCACACATTTTTGGGTTCTAACATTTATTGTATTGGGGATGGCACCTCTTGAGGGTAGATATTTCATAACGCTCTGTCTCACAAACAAAACTTGGACAGCACAGTGAAAAGATAATTTTATTGACTCCAAGAACTATTAATTTCCTACCAAAAAATTCTCAGTAAGTGCACATTTTGTGCTATTTCTGTAACATTTACCCAAAATAATGTTTTACATGAATCCTTTTTCATATTTTGAACGTTATATTTAATGTAAAAATTTCTAAACACTGCCTCTAGTGGTCATATGTTTAAGAACGAATCTGATTTGCATCCTTGCCTGATGACTGCTGAGATTAGATCAGTTAGCCTTACAGAATGTGGTTAATTTTCTTAAACCGGAAAGTGCAAAATCTGGTGCAACTCTGCATGGAAACTAATCAGCTTCCAGGTTTTATTGTCAAAGCTTAATTGAACAAGCTGAAGTTGGAACCTGATTGGCTACCATGCCCAGCTGCACCAGGTTTTGCACTATCTAGTTTTAGTAAATCAACTCTAGTGTTCTTTGTTTTCAACAAGGTCTGATATGAACCATAGATAAGTACCAAAAAAAGAGTAAGAGTAAAGTACTATCACTGTGCAGAAGTGTTAAGCAGGAAGCCAAGCCTTAATGGACAAATATGGCTGCCATCATGTTTCTTTAGATTAACCATCTAAACTAAACTCTAAAATTCCCCCCTAAAAAAGTACATGTGCCTATAGACTCATATATTTATATCCATAGTATGAGATCATGTAAGGCATGTGCAGAATTTATACAGTTTGTCTGAGCTTTCAGAAAGCAGGGGGCAAGCCATCTTATAGAAAACATTTAGCAATGGTAATTGTGCCTAAGCAGTGCATTGCTCTTAAATTCCCCCCTAAAAAAGTACATGTGCCTATAGACTCATATATTTATATCCACAGTATGAGATCATGCAAGGCACTGATGCCACTGACTGCAAGTTTCACGACCAGTGGAATGTGAGTAGTGATGTCTCTACTGTGCTGCTCCCTGTTCTCCTTGCTGAAGAGGAAGATGTACCTAAGGACCTGCAGTGCAAGAATCTCCCTGATTCTGCTTCATTCAATTTTCTCTGCCATCTAAACTCAAAAACTATATATCTTAAAACTGTATACCGACTATAGTTCACCAGCAATTTGCCAGGACGCTAAACATTTTAACACAAATTTTACTCTATCACAGACCTATTTTCTTCAATATGTTTTTATGCAGGGCTTCTATGTAGAAAAAAAAAAGAACTCTCCATTGTCTCCAAAAGTCCCACCAAGTTCCTACAAAAGGCAAAGTACGATTCTAAAAGATCACATGAGTACATGAGCCTTATCCTTTGTTTTCCCCATCCTTCAGTGGAGAACAAATGCTTTTCAACAAGAACTTTACAATGGTGAGAGTGAAATGTAGTACAAAAAATTGCAAAATGACCCTTTCTAAGGCTTAAAAAGGCCAGGCAAGATGCTTTCAAATGATACCAATGGTCATTATCCTTATCAAGAAGACATTCTTCTACTATTCATAAAATTAATGAGACATTTTCGAAAAGTGCAAAAACTGTAAAACATTCCGTGTTTCACACTATTTTAACTACTACAACACCAATATGTCTCTAAATGTAATATTTAAGTAAAACAAATTTTGATCACAGAACATTTTTAAATAACAGAACATCAATTTGACTGTTACTGTAACAGCAAATACATTTACGAAAGGTGTTAATTATTTTCTTAGAGCAAGTACATATTATGATAGCATAAAAAGTATATATTTTAACTTACCAAACTGCAAAAGCATCAAAAAACTCATCAGATGTAAAATAATCATTGTCTACCTAACAAACAAAACACGATAATATATCATTTAGTTAGTAAAGATTTTTTGATTAGAAAAAATGTTGTAAATGCAACATTCTCTGCAAATGTTTATGTGTAAAATACTGGCTTTACTATTTGACATTTACAATACATATATATTATATGTTTTTTTTTGTTTTTTGTTTGTTTAATAAGCTGTATTTGTTATATATTTTATCACCCATTTCTAAAAAAAAATTTAAATGAGGTAGTTGTAAACCTAGAACTATGCACATTTTTAAAACTATAATTAAATATTTGAGTATTTTGTTTTATTTGAAGAAAAAATGTTGGGGAAAAAAAAAAAATAATGTTTTCAATATTTTATTTACTAAATTAATTTAAAGCCCTTTAAAAATATAACAACGGTAATAATAATAATAAGTTGTGCATCTATCTTTTTTTAAAAAAAAGATACAATACAATCTGTGCACTTGTAGGTACCCTAATTAAAATGTTTACATTAAAAAATATATATGTTATGCAAAAAAAAAAGAAAAAACAGGAAGGCCCTGAAATAAGCGTTATTGTGGGTACAATTTAGGTTGGCTGTATACATTTTATACACTGTATAAAACTAAGAATAACAAACTGAGCATACAATAAAGGGAATAACTGTATACATATTTTTTTCCAAATAGTTTTTCTCTGATTGTATCATTGTTTATTATGTGCTAATTTTTTAACAATAGCAAATAAAATATGTATTCACGTCTACCATAAAAATAATATGTATTAATGTCTATAATGAAAATGGTGAAATGTCTTACCTTTACAATTTTACCCAGGAGCCTTAAGTTGGAGGGCAAGTGTCTTTTAAACAGCACAGGATGTAGTGGCTTATATCAACTTTGTTGTGTACCGGACCCATGTGACCATCTCTTTTAACTCGGTTCAACATTCATAAAGTAATCCTTTCACAAAATACCTGAAGGTCAATATGCTCTTAATAATATATCTAGACCTTCTATATTAAAGGGCTCTATTGTGAATACCATTCATTGCTCACCAGGCTGACTGGATACTTAGCTACTAATTAAATAACAATTGTGCTATTGTTCTCCACCTGCTACAGAGGCTCTATGTGAAAGCTGCGGAGAGGTTAATGAGGTGGTCAGGTAACCCTTAATGATGACAGATATGTGAGATGTACATGGCCCATCCAAGGACTAACAATCCTAACATCCCGTGTTTAATGTATGTGTTTTTAGAAAATGTTTTTTTAGTTTTAGTGCAATGTGAAGTATAAAATAATATTTATTTTTATTTCCACCAACTTTATACTTAAAGTGTATATATAGCTAAATGTTTTTTTTTTTTATTAGCTAAATCTCAGGCAGAGATTTTTTTTTTGCTAAGTCCCATTGGGGAGATTTTCCTTCATGTTCTGTCCCAGAGACATTGGCTTGATTTACTAAAGCCAAATCATGTGTTTGCAAGGGAATGATCCCTTAACTTGAGGAATATGGTGAAAATTCCCTTTGTAAAAAATACCTAAATTACAAGTTAAATTAAACTTAAAATTTTAAATTTCACCTGCACTCCCCGGGAGCCCCTGGTACTATATCCTTGATATACTCCTCCCTCAGCTCTACTGGTTTCCCAGCTTCTTTAACTTATGTCATCCAATGGGAGCACGATTTATCCCCCATTGACTTGCCAGATTGGAGCAAAGCCTGGTCTTGCAAAGTGCTCTTTTATTAACGCCACACTGGAGGCAGCCTAATGGGAACTCCTTGGCTGCTATTGGATCCCAACCCGCATTGCCAGATCAAACCCTTCTTACCGTTATAGATGTTTCCCGGGATGTGGTCAACGAGGAGACCAACTTCATATCTGGTGGTCCTGCCCCCACCTAGTGGGATGTTGGTCAAGGGTGTTTGGACTTACGTTCACGCTCTTCCACGTACCTACCCACAAAGATGCCACCCTGGCTCTGCTTCAATGCCCAATCCCAGGCCTCTCCTCCTATCAGCAGAAATTAGCCATCTATTTTTTTAACGTTGCTAAATGTGCAATAGCTAGGGCCTGGAAAAAGCCAGCTGTTTTGTTTGCAGAAGTACAGTAAAGAGCATCTTAACGACTCTCATGAACAATGAGAAGATGATTAGTATCCTCCCCGACTAAATTTCCTAAGGTGTGGGCCGTGGTGGTCTTACGCTCTTCCAATTTTGTACTTGACCTGCTTAGGCCCCTCAAATTGACCTCTTCCAGCCCCTGGCCTGGGGGAAGTTCAAGTCTCTTCCCCTTCTTCCTCAGTGACTCCCCTCCACTCTCACTTCCCCCCTCGTTATCTGACCCCCCCTTTTTTTACTCGTTCTTGTGTGTCCACTTCATATTGTATTTAACCCAATTTTTGTGGATTGATCCACACCCCAGATCCTGAGCCTTATGGCTCATGCACCCTGTGCTGACCTCCCCCCCCCCCCCCGCTTCTGGTCACAATGTTACTATTGTTTGACAGTTTACGCCTTAAAACAAATTATATCTAAACAGGTTGCCTCCATAGGATCACCAAGGTTATCTTCAATGTAGACCTTATCTATAAACAGATATGTGTGTACACTTTGTGATGGATGTACCAAAAAGAATCACTAGTCCTCTGACTTTGTTAATTCCTTGAACTATGTGAACTCTTGTAATCTCAGAATGTAGAAAGCCTTATTGTTTACTTTGCCATTTTTGCAGTTCCTAACTCTAATATTTGCAAATGATGCATTTGGAACGTGTTGATTGTACTACTTGTGAAAACCTCAATAAAATGGTTTATGGGGAAAAAAAAAATTATATATGTGTATTCTTATGTTGTATTATGTTATGTCTACTGTTGATATCCCCTGGGCAGAATTATTACTGCTGTACTCTTTACTGTATCTCAATAAAAAATATTGTACTAGAAGATTATAATTTCAAAAATTAGATTTTTGCTTGCACACGATTAGCTTCACTTAATTTATTAAACTAAGGGAAAACTCCCTTTAAAAAGAACAGCCTATTTGCCTTTAGTAAATTAACCCCATTGCCACCAAAGGAAGTGTCCCCATTAGAAGATATACCATCAACTCTTGTTTCATAATAACTGTAAAATGTTCAATTTCCCTTCACTTTTGGGCTTGGTCACCAGGACAAATAAAGAAGGTGAATCCAATTAGCAGAGACATCTACACTTTATAATTAAACAAAATAATTACATAAAGATTAAAAAAAATTAAAAGATAGACATAAAGATTAAAAAAAAGAGACACCAATGATCACGAAATTAAAAAGGTAGGTAAAAATGTATATTTTACATTTGTTGTAAATGTACCATACATTTTTCTGTAAATATTTTTAATATATTTCGTATTCATTTGTTAATATCTTTACTCTATTTAACTGTTCTCAAACTCACAATGTTTTTAAATATATTTTATTTTTTTAAATGTTATTACCTAAAGGATTTATAACTACATATTTATTATATGTATAGCTTCTAAATGTATATCCACTTCTGGACCGCCGTATGCAAAATGACGGCCGGGAAGTGGCTCAGTTATCCTGACTGGATGTCATATGACGTCCTCAGGATAACAAGCCGCCGCGCGCCCGGGGGGGCGCGCATCGCGGCGATCGGTGGTGTGGGAGGTCAGTCTGACCCCCCGCAATGCCGATCTCGGTAAAGTGCTTCGATCCGAAGCACTTTACCATGTGACCAGCCGTGACCAATCACGGTTGGTCACAGTGTAATACAGGAAAGCCGTTTATCGGCTTTCCTGTACTCAGGTCTGCAGACCTGATGAGGGGAGAGCCGATCGGCTGCATCCCTGACAGGGAGGGTTTGTGCTGATGATTTATCAGCACAGCCCTCCCTCGGATCGCCACCCAGACCACCAGGGAGCCTGCCCAGGGACCACCAGGGATGTGCCCACCCAGGACCACCAGGGAGCCGACCAGGGACCACCAGGGAGCCGATCTGGACCACCAGGGAGACCCCCCTAGACCACCAGGTAAGTGAAATACTGCTCAGTGCCACCTTCACTCAGTGCCACCTTCAGATGCCACCCTAGACCACCAGGGAATGAGCCCCCTATCAATGTATATGCCCACCAGTGCCAACCAGTGCCCCTATCAGTACCCACCAGTGCCCCTATCAATGCATACCAGTGCCCACCATTGCCACCTACCAGTGCCCACCTATCAGTGCCCATCAGTGCCACCTATCAGTGCCGCCTATGAGTGCCAATCAGTGCTGTCTATTAGTGCCCATCAGTGCTGCTTAGCAGTGTCCGTCAGTGCCCATCAGTGCTGTATATCAGTGCCACCTCTCAGTACTCGTCAGTGCTGCTTATCAGTGCCGCCTAACAGTGCTCATCATCGCTGCATATAAGTGCCACCTCATCAGTGCCGCCTCATCAGTGCCAATCAGTACTGCCACATCAGTGCCCGTCAGTGTAGCCTCATCAGTCCCCACCAGTGATGGAGAAAATTTACAAAGTTTTGTGACAAAAATAGAGAATTTTTTTTTTTTTTTCAAAATTTTCGGTCTTTTTTTATTTGTAGCGCAAAAAATAAAAACCGCAGGGGTGATCAAATATCACCAAAAGAAAGCTCTGTTTGTGGGAACAAAATGATAAAAACTTTGTTTGGGTACAGTGTCGCATGACCGCGCAATTGTCATTCAAAGCGCAACAGCACTGAAAACTGAAAATTGGTCTGGTAGTAAAGTGTTCTAAGTGCATAGTATTGAAGTGGATATACATGGAAGCAGCCATATTGGTTTTTTTCTACAAAATATTCCTGTGTTTCTGCTTAGCTGTATTATAGATTGATTGACATCACTACCTTTCTGCTTTGGGCCAGAAAAACTCCTAGGGCCCAATCACACAGCAGTGGTTTAGAGTGTGGCAGCTGTCCGTTTTGGCTGCTGTGAGCCGGCGGTAGGGGGTGGTGTGGTGCGCATTTCAGCACATCACACAGCTTTTTTTTTTTTACAAACTTTATTTGAAGTGAAAAAAAGTGACACTTCATCCCTGCCACTGTACAGCAGCACAGTGCGTTGCGCTGCTATAGAGTGACATGTGATCCTGTCCAGTGCACTGTGATAAAATGCAGCATGTCTGCAATTTACTGCAGTTCACTGCACCGCACCTCTGGGGTGCATTGCCGTGTGAATAGGACACATAGAGGTTGATTTACTAAAGGCGAATAGTCTGTGCACTTTGCAATGTGTAGTTGCTCCAGAGCTTAGTAAAAGGGGGTAAGCTCTGCTGACTTCCATCATCCAATCATGTGCAAATACATTTTTTTTTATTAAACATTTTCCTTGCATGGGTATTCTTTGCAAAGTGAACTCATTTACGAAGCTCTGGAGAACCTGCACTTGCAAAGTGCACAGTCTTTTATGCTTTTAGTAAATCAACAATTATTTTTAATGAAAGCAAAAAGGCTGTGCCCTTTGCAAGTGCAGGTTCTCCAGAGTTTCATAAATGAGTTCGCTTTGCAAAGAATACCCAATACCATGCAAAGACAATTAAAAAAACTGCATTTTATTTGCACATTATTGGATGGTGGAAGTCAGAAGAGCTTACCCCAGGGGCGTAATAATAGGAGTTGCAATTGCAACAGGGCCCCATGGTCCAGGGGCCTGTGTGCTTCCCTGAATAGGAGGGATGGCAGGGGTGGAATTTAGAGGAACCAATCTCTTCCATTTTCCTCTATCTAGTTTACTTGTCTTCTGCTGTTCCCAGGGCCCCTGTGTGCTTCCTTGGTCCCCCCCACAAATCTGCTGCCTTCCCCCCTCCTCTCTCCTGCCAGCTGCTGTAGAAGATTTGTCATGATGGAGAGATGGGAACGGGTCAGTAAATTTGGCATTTACCGGCTCCTTCCTTTTCTGAATAAACAGTGATTGGTATCAATTGGTTAATTCATAACTGAAGCATACCAAACGTTTTACTATACTTCTGTTTCTGAATGAATGGGAGGTTTGGTGCACAACTATTCCTGTCCGCAGCGCTTTACAACTTGAGGGTAGACAGTACAAATACAATACACTTAAATACAGTAGGAATCAGAGGGCCCTGCTCGTTAGAGCTTACAATCTAAAAGGGAAGGTCAAGCGATACAAGAGGTAATAACTGTGGGGGATGTGCTAATAGAGAAGATAAATGTACAGTTGTTAGGTGGGAGCCAGATAGGCTTCTCTGAAGAGATAGGTTTTCAGGGATCGTCTGAAGGTGGACAAACTAGGAGAAAGTCGGACAGATTGGGGTAGAGCATTCCAGAGGATGGGGGAGGCTCTGGAGAAGTCCTGGAGGCGAGCATGGGATGAGGTGACAAGGGAGCTAGAGAGCAGGAGGTCTTGGGAGGAGCGAAGAGATCGATTTGGTTGGTATTTTGAGACCAGGTCAGTGATGTAGCTGGGGGCCAGGTTGTGAATTGATTTATAAGTTATTGTTAGGATCTTGAATTTATTACGTTGGTTGAGTGGCAGCCAATGTAGAGATTGACATAGGGGTGTAGCAGATGGCGAGCGGTTTTTAAGGTGGATGAGCCTGGCGGCAGTGTTCATAATGGACTGAAGTGGGGATAGACTATTTAGAGGTAAGCCAGTGAGGAGAGAGTTGCAGTAGTCGAGGCGAGAAATGACCAGGGAGTGGATTAGTAGCTTTGTGGGGTCATCGGTTAGGAAGGGGCGTATCTTGGAGATGTTGCGGAGGTTGAGGCGGCAAATTTTGTATAGCGATTGGATGTGGGGCTGAAAGGTTAATTGGGAGTCTAGGATTACACCTAGAGAGTTGGGGGGTCTAGAGAGGTAGACAGAGGAGTGTGTAGTGTTTGAATGACTATCTGTATAGTCGGACCTACAGTGTAGTGAAGGAGTTTGAGTTGGATAGGTTTTGGTTCGAATACTATAAAGGAGGGGGTGCACGGTGAAGGGGTCTTAAGAGACAGTTTTAGTTGCCGAGTTGATAGTTGGGCAGGGGGGTGCGGTTCCAGGATCCACATTAGGATCTGAGGGTTAATTGGAAAGTCGGGGTGTAGGTTAGCGATATGTTTTAAACGGCGGAGTTGGAGGCGTTGTAGAGGTTCTATGCGGGGAAGGATTGGCT
>BLSH010328248.1:1389772-1413059 GCA_018402905.1 Glandirana rugosa
GTAGAATTGAGTCGGAGGGTGAACGTAGCAATTGCGAGGGAGCAGGATCCAAGGTGTGGGTGGTTAGATGGGTGTTCAATAAAAGTTTAGCAACCTCGCTAATACTGGCAGGGTTGAATGTGGAAAGTAGTGATTGTATCTGTGGACATGCGGTGTTGAGTGGGGGTGGTTTGTGTGCATTGGAGATTTCCTCATGAATGTTATCTATCTTAGTTTTAAAGTGATTGGCAATCTCCTGCGCAGTGAGAGAATTAGAGGGTGGAGGTAGTGGAAGACAGAGTAGAGTGTTAAAGGTCGAGAAGAGTTGACGGGGACTGGATGATAATGTGTTAATGAGTGTGATAAAGTAGGTCTGTTTGGCAGTTTGGAGGCAGGAATAGTATTTTAGGAGGGCAGATTTGTAATGTTTGAAGCCTTCTTGGAGCTTAGTCTTATGCCACAGACGCTCAAGAGCGCGGCTATGTTTTCTAAGACTTCTGGTGTTGTCCCTTTGCCAGGGTTGTAGGGGCCGGGGCCTGAGTCTGCGTGTAGTGAGGGGGGCGAGCTTGTCTAGGGAGGATGACAGTGAGTTGTTGTAGACAAGTGTGTCTAGGTTGGGGCAGGACAAGGGTGAGATTTTGTCATAGAGGTGGTCATTAGCAGAGTGGAGAAGAGAAGGGTTGAGGTGGCGAAGGTTTCTACGGGTAACTGTTAGGTGGTTGGAGGGAGAGGAGGTGGAAGACAGTGAAAGAGTGAAACTAATAAGGTGGTGATCAGAGAGTGGGAGAGGATTGTTGAAAAGGTTGCTCGGAGTGCACAGATAGGAGAAGACAAGGTCTAGGGTGTTGCCGTTGGAGTGGGTAGGAGTCTGTATCCATTGCTTCAGGTCGAAAGATGAGGTTAGACTGAGAAGTTTAGAAGTAAGAGTAGTGATAGCATTAACAGGGATGTTGAAGTCGCCAAGAATGATTGTGGGGATAATGACATTGGCTGGGAAGGAGTTAACATCTAGGGCTGATCAAGTGGTTAAATGTGTGCCTAACTATGTGTAATGTGTGCTGCTTCTTACTACAGATCTTTGTTTCTTATCCCTGCTTTGCAGAGAAACAGAGAGAACGTTCCCTTTTACGGAGCTCTGGGCTGTGATTGGACACAGACGATCAACAGGTCCCAGCCATGAATCATTGGCTGGGATCTGCCTACAGACTGCCGCTGTGTACAACCACATCGGGTGTCGACTGGACACCCTAAACCCGGAAGGAAGCAGGCAGTAGCGTACGGGGCTGGCCCTACCGTGAGTCCCAGTGGGTCCATTGAACCCAGGCAGCATTTTGAGAGGGGCAGCAAATTGAACCACGACCACCCCTCCTTCTCTTCTATCTACCCAGCAAATTGATGACCAAGATTTTTTTTCAACAGTTTTGTGTGTCCTGATAACAACTGCCCCCCCCCGGGCCGCTCCGCCTGCCCATATACTACTTTAGCCCGCCCCTATACTGCGCTAGCCTGTCTATACACTACCCCATCCTGCCCCTATACTGCTCTAGCCTGTCCATATACTACCATAGTTGCCCCTATACTACCCCATCCTGCCCCTATACTGCTCTAGCCTGTCCATATACTACCCTAGTCTGCCCCTATACTACCCCAGCCTGCCCCTATACTGCCCTGGCCTGTCTATATACTACCCCAGCCTGTCCCTATACTGCTCTATCCTGTCCATATACTACCCTAGCTTGCCCCTATACTGCCCTAGCCCGCCCCTTGGAATTGAACATAATGGTATGGCATATAATTTTGCATATAGACAAGGTGCTGTTGCATGTAAATCTGATTTCCTGAAAAATGTAACTTTAGTTTTAATTATCATGATATAAAATAATGGATGTGGGGGCCTTTTGGTGGGCGTATTTTCTTTGGGGGGGGTAGCATTTCATTCTTGGACCCAGGCAGCACAATGTCTTGGGCCAGCCCTGGTAATGTACGAGACTGCTGCTTTGCCCGTGTGGGCTGCCCGTCCGTAGTACATTGCAGGTGGGCAGTCTGCAAGTGTTTAAGCTTTGACAATAAATCCTGGAAGCTGATTGGTTACTATGCACAGCTGCACCAGATTCTGTGTGCGCCAGCTTTAGTAAATCTCTCCCATAGTGCGATGACTGGGATTTTCTCAGCAGTCACTTAGCAGAGAATGCTTATCCCATTTCTCATATGCATATAACCACTGGAGAAGGCATTAACAGATATGCAGATGACAAAACATAATCAAAATATGGAACAGTAAGCAAGTAAAAATGTGAATTTCTAAAGGTAAATGTTACTATAAAATTTCAAAATGTATATTATTTGAATGCACATGATAGTTTCCAACATTTCTGTAGGACATTGTATGTCACATCAATCCAATCAATGTCAGCCCCAAGCAGGCCCATATGTTAAAATTCTTTCTCTAAACCATACTTCTGGGTACGTTGTTTTTTAAGATCTATTTTTTAAATTTAGTGTTATACTAAAGTTATTCAATTTTTATAAATCCACATTTTCTCCTCTGATGTTATCATTTCGGATTGATGCGGAAATAAAATGAACGCAATAAGAAAAAAAATACGCAGGAAAAAAAATGAATGAAAAAAAAAATATTTTATTTATATGTTATAACTGGTTTAGAAACACATTTTAAGCAGTTTAAAATGACAATTACGATATGTTTAAAAATATTATTACTAAACGCTAATTCAATCTAAAATTTTAACCATAAAATTGTTTACAAAGCAAATTATATTAACAGGAATTTCAAACTTAATTTATCATAAACAGATCTTATCGGCACTTCTGTATTTATTTAAAAAGAAATATTCAATGCTTGGCTTCAGGGTGTTATAATTAAATAACTTAAATTTTTTTCAAGTAATGTGATATCCCAACATTTTCCCCACAGGAATTTAGATGGATTTGCAGATGTTTGCGAGACATTTTTGCTTTAAGGCTGTAAAAAAAAGAGGAAAGAAAAAAGAGCAAAACTTCAGAGCAGGTAGCAAAGTCATAAGTTATTTAGCTTTTAGTTGCCTTTTTAAAGTTACTGTTTAAATTGAATTTATTTATCAAGCACTATAATTAACTGTTGTGCATATAGTAACGATTTATTAGGAACCTATTGATATTATTTGAACATTTTATTAATGTATTTTTTGCTTCTTATTTTATACGACAAAATAATTATTCATGTCTTTTCATTTTTTTTAAAACGACAATATAATATTCTACTGTTATTTCCTAATAGATTTTATTTTTAAATCGATATTTAGATACCACAATCTATGGGGCATCAAGCTCACCAAGCCAACGTCTTTCCCAATAAATGACAAATTTGGCTTTTGAATTGTTCTTGAACTAAGATGATATATTTATTTAAAATGTGGTCTCTGAAGTTAATTAAAGCATAAAAAAATATTAAAAGTAAGAAATAATAGTTACATAGTATCTTTATGCTGAAAAGATACACTAACTTAAACTGTGCCCAAACTCTAAAACAAAAAAATATTTTATTACAGTTTACCAGTTTACAGATGTGGTAGTTGCAATAGTTTTCTTTTCTGTTTGGACATTACATAGAGAGAGTTCAGTACACATGAAGTTAGAACAATGGAATTCTGGTAGGATCAACAGAAACCACATAACCCATCCATGTACACATATGTGTGGTAAGTAGGCATTAAAGCAGGTGCTGCCACATACACTATATTGTCAAAAGTATTGAGACACCTGCCTTTACACGCACATGAACTTTAATGAGCGATGATCGAGTTTGGGGTGGAGGAACTTGGCTGGCCTCCACAGAGTCTTGAACTCAACTTGATAGAACACCTTTGGGATGAATTAGAGTGGAGACTGCGAGACATGTCTTCTCGTCCAAAATCATTGCCTGACCTCACAAATGTGCTTCTGGATGAATGGTCAAACATTCCCATAGACACCCCTAAACCTTGTGGACAGCCTTCCCAGAAGAGTTGAAGCTGTTATAGCTGCAAAGGGTGGGCCAACTCAATATTGAAGCCTACGGACTAAGACTGGGATGCCATTAAAGTTCATGTGCGTGTAAAGGCAGGCGTCCCAATACTTTTGACAATATAGTGTATGCATTATGTGGATGACAAAAAGTGAACAAGAAAATGCTTTTTAGACTTGATTATAAATATGTATGGCTATTCAACATTACAATTGCCAATAAACTTAACAGGGGTTTCTGTCTGACAGCTTAACTTTTTACTGACACAGTGCCATAACAGAGTGGTCATATGAATTGAAATGTTTAATTTTACAACTATGACGTTATAGTAAAATTTTCACAATGACGCTAATGCTTAAATATATGGGGGTTGGTTTACTAAAGGCAAATAGGCTGCAAGGGAAGTTACACTTTGCAAAAGGGAATTAACCCCAGAGCTTAGAAAATGTGGTGACATTCTGCTTTGCAAAGAATACCCAATCACGTGCAAGGACAATATTTCTTAATTACAAATGTACATGGGGCAGCCATATTTGTTAACCACTTCCCATCACACTTATGTATACGTACTTGTCGGGAAGCATTGATACAGGGATCATGACTGCAGCTATAACTCCGGTATAAAAATTTGCAGCTGCATTTTGTTTGCACATAGAAGTAATCCGAGTGGTTCTAGAGCCGCTTGATCAGGGCGCAGAAGGGCCCCCCACCACCGCACCGCCATGATTCCCAGGCAGGGAGTGCATGAGTGCTGCGACCTATTGGCTTGGATGAAGACAGAGGACTGGCAGGCACATCTGTACCCGCCCCTCCTCTGTGACATTAAAAACTGGAATGAACAAGGATTTAATCACTTCCGGTTTCGGTTTGCTGTTTACCAGCTTGTAAAGCATATCATCAAACCAATCTCAATTTGATCAGATGCTTTAGAGAGCAGAGGAGAGATCTTGGTTCTATTACACCCCCAGATCTCTCAGTAAAGGGTAGCTGTCATTGGCCATGCTTTTACATGGGATGTTGTTTATCCCTTGTGATAGCAATAAAGTTGATCCAAAAAATTAATAAATAAATGGAGAGTATAAAATAATAAAATAAAATGAATACATTTAAAAAAGTATTTTAAATGCCCCCTTTCTCCCATGCATACAAGCAAATGCAAATGTACATGTAGATTAATGTGGAATTTTTCCGGAAAATGCATTTTTCAATTTATTTATGTGAGAAATGTCAGAATTAGCCTGGGTTTGAATTTGTAATTATATATGTACATTGGGCAGCTATTATTGTTTATTACATATGCAGCCTCTGCATTGTAGCAAATAATATACTGCTCAAGTTGCAAGGGAAGTTGCACTTACAGGGGAATTTTCCCCAGAGCTTAGTGAATGTGTGTATCAAATAATGCCCAATCAATGGCAAGGAAAATAAATAAAACAGCACTTTTGCTTACATTTGTTTTGATGATAGAAGTCTGTAATGATTCACTTCATTCACTAAGCTCTGGGAATAATTTGTCTTTAATAAATCAACCAATATCGTCGACTGAATTAATGATCCCGATTTACTAAAGGAATTGAGCATGTTCACTCTGCAAAAAGAATGTTTACTTAACTTAGTAAATGCTGTGAAAATTCACTTTATAAAATATATATCACATGCATGTAAAAAAAAAAAAATGCTTGCATATGATTGAATATTGAAATTAGCTTCCCCACATTCACAAGGCTAAGTGTGAATTTCCTTAAAATTAGCAAATTCCCTTTGCATAGTGAACATGCTCAATTACTTTAGTAAATCAGGATCACTGAAAACATTGTACTTCCTGATGGGCTGATATCTTTTCTCTACAATTGTTGAATTAAGGGCATTTTTTATGTAGCACCCTGGTGTTAGGCAGCCTGGCTGATTGTTAGGGGATCCCTTTGACTTTTCTCTAAATCTGGGTTTGGTGCGCCTGTCTCTTCTGTCACTAGGTGGCATTGTTGCCTGTGGCATTAGAATGACAAGGTCATAATGAATCCATTCCAGACTATGAGTGGATAGGTTGTCTGAGCCAATTGGGAGCGGTTTTCTTTGGCCCCTTGGCCTGCTGGCAGAGGCTATTTATTTGGGGGGGAGTGAAGTGATTGGGGTTCTGTGACACCTGGACGGCTAGGCCAGAAGCCTAAGGCCTATCTGGGAGTGCCTGGCTGCTAGGCGGTTTGAGGCCTATCCAGGTTGGAAGCAGGCAGCGTAGGGTTGGGGCTTCAGGCCTGTAGCCCAACCAAGTTGCAGGGGGTTCTGCTGGCCGGAGAACCCAGTAGTTGCCACAGGTGAAGTAAAGCAGCTGCTGTCAGAGATGACCACTCCTTTCACCAGAGGCAAGTGAACCAGAGCCAGAGGTAAAGGGGATGCAGTGGCTAGCAAGGGGCAATCTCTCCTGTTATCAGAGGCTAGTGTTCAGAATTTGAAGAAGTACCAGAGCAGCCTTTTTCACTAACCGGGGACAAAGAAGAAGTTGGGAAAGCTTCAGTGTTCAAGTCAGGGACCCAGCGGGACAGCGTGGGTGGCACTTGGATTTAAACAGCGGGTTAGCTGTGGAGGAGCTCAAGGAATCCAGTGGCAGCTGGGATCTGAAGAGTCTGGTCATAAGACTGGGAGCTCAGTGAGGAAAGCTACAGTGAAAGGATGTGAGATTAAGTGAAGCTCTACACACTGGGGATAACGTGAGCGGTATGTGTACAGATTCACAGTGGAGTGAAGTCGGAGTGTTGCAAGTTCTGTTGCTGTTGTTCTGTTCCTTTCACTTTCTATCCCATAGCCAAAACAGGAAGCGAGAGGAAATCCTTCCAAAGTAAGGGAATCTTTGGTTGTCACCAGAACTAGTGTCCCTATTGGAAGATTTCCCCTCTATTACTGTCCTGAGAACAACTCAAAAATGTGGGATTTTCTTTTACTTTTAACAATAATAGTGAACAAAACAATAGAAAGGGTGTCAGGGCCTGGGTCTGAACCCAGGACCTCTGCTGTGTCTGACAGTAAATCTTCTTGCTGAGCCACCTAAGATACTGGACAGCTCCCTCCAGATCCATTAGACAATTTTCCTTTGTACCCTGTGAACCTTGAACTTATTATTCCTCCCATGAACTTCCTGATTTAAGCAATGCTTTGCACTTCCTGTTGCCAGATTATTGTATTTCTACAGCCAATATTGCTTGAGGGGATTGTAGCTGTATTAGTGCAATAGTGCCAGAGAAAATTGAGTACTGTCCGTGATACTTTTTTATTTGCACTAACATAAAATTTTTCAGGACAAGCTTTCGGGGTATTTCCCCTTCTTCAAGGTCCAAGCAGTACTGAATAAAAACAGTTTTAGCCAAATGTTAAAAAAAAAAAAGCCTCTGAGGGAAAGGAAACACAAACACATACAAATCAATGTATAAGGTCATGGTAATGAAACTAGCTGTAGAGATAGTGAGATAAGACAGGCAGAGTTATAGACTGGGGAAGGGAGGGGGAGAGACAGTCACAGAGGGGGTCGTAAAACTTTAGAATAGTGAGTGAGAAAACCTATATCCAAGTTTAAGCCGTTATTTTTTGTGTCAAAAAAGAAGAATCATTCTTAGTTCAAACGTTTTCCTTTCCTGAGTGATCCTGAAATCCCCTTTAATAACTAAAACATTGAGGTTTTCAATAGTGTGGTCCAGTTGTGAAAAATGATGTCCCACCGTTGTGCATAAATCATCTTCTTTATGATTCTTGATGGAATGTCTGTGTAAATTCATCCTTGTTTGCAATTTCTGTCCTGTTTCCCCAACATAAGATCCTTTGTTACACCTACTGCATTGAATGAGATATACCACATTTCTAGAGGTACAGCTGTATGATCCCATGATATTGAAGGTCCCATTTGTGTGTGTGACACTTTTGGAAAGATTGATCTGGTTGCACAGTTTGCAACGTTTTTTATTGCAGGGTTTGCTTCCATTATTTGTGACTTCAAAATCAGAGTGAAGTTTCCTGCTGATTAGTTTTTGTCTGAGATTTTTGTGGCTGCCTGAAAGCCAATATTGGGGGTTGTTGGAATATTTCTTTCAGAGTATCATCTTCTGTTATAATGGGTTGTAAATCTTTGATTATCTTTTTTATCCCTTCTAGTGCTGGGTTGTATGTAGTGACTAGAGGGACACGGTTATTTGTTTTTTTCTCTTTGTATTGGAGGAGATTTTCTCTTCGGGTTTTCAAGGCTGTGCTTATGCTGTTGTTTATGGTTTTGTCTTTGTACCCTTTCTTATGGAAGGAGTCTGTCAGTGTTCTGAGATGTTTATCTCTGTCCTCTGGGTCTGAACATATTCGGTGGTATCTGATGCCCTGGCTGTGTATGATGGCCAGTTTAGTGTGTTGGGGGTGAGAACTGGAACTATGGAGATAGCTGCATCGGTCAGTCGGTTTTCTGTATATCGAAGTGTGAATCTTGTCAACCCTGATGTATACGGTAGTGTCTAGGAAGTTGATATGTGTGTTTGAATAATCCATTTTTAGTTTGATAGATGGGTGAAAGGTGTTGATCAATGAGCCAAATTTTCTTCACCTTCAGTCCATATCATGAAGATATCATCAATATAACGATAATATCTGTATGGCTTATGTTGTATGCTGTTCAGGAATTTTTCCTCCAGGTCAGCCAAAAATAAATTTGCATATTGGGTTGCCATTTTTCTTCCCATAGCAGTACCCATACACTGGAGATAGATGCCATTGTTGAAAATGAAGTAGTTGTGTGTAAGAATGAATTCAATGAGCTGTGTAACATCCTCAGCAGTGTATTTGTGGTTTGGTGAGGATGATAAGAATCTGCGACATGCAGCCAATCCATCCTTGTGAGGGTTGTTACTGTACAGAGATTCTACATCCATAGTGACTAGAAGTGTATTAGGTGGCAATTGTATATTGTTGAGCTTGTTAAGAAAATCTGTGGTGTCTTGCAAGAAACTTGCAGTGTTCATGACTAACAAAACCAAACTGTTTTTATTCAGTACTGCTTGGACCTTGAAGAAAGGGAGATACCCCGAAAGCTGGTCCTGAAAAATGTTATGTTAGTGGAAATGAAAAAAGTATCACAGACAGTACTCAATTGTCTACAGCCAATATCTAACTCTTGTAACTCCTGCTGCCAACCGTATCTTTGCTACCACTCGTTACTGACCTTTGACTTGTACCTCGACTACACTTGTGCTTAATCCCAACCTGCAACCACTTGTTACTGACCTTTGGCTTGTTTACTGGTTATGTTTCTGTTTGATCCCTACCAGCTATATCTGCTACTGAACCCTGGCTTGCTCAACTCCTTGTGGGGCAATCCCGAGGATCACGACCTGGTACTAACATGCAGCAAAACTCATTTCCACCACCAAGAGCTCTGGTGAATAGACCCCCACACCTCGGGTAAGCCCTTGTCATCTGCCAGGGTGACCTGCTTGTATACCTGTAATTCTGGTCAGTGGAAGCCTCTATAATGCCATATGAGTCCGAGCCTGACTATAGAGTGTGACATAGGGTGAAGCTCCCAAACCGGGTCAATAAATACACCACAGATGTACTAATCCCCCTCTAATCTATCTAAAACGAAAAAAAAAGTTGTGCCTTTAGTTATAATTTAACAGCAAGAGTAATCATACTAAGCCATGAAGCCTATGCATAATACAGTAAAACATCCGTGGGAGAAAGCATGTAAAAAAAGTGAAAATCATATTTTATTTTACGGTAAACATAGAATGGAAGACTGCCCCCATATTGGGGAACTTGCAGAAGCCTCTATTGAGGAATTGAGGAATGGCAATTTGTGGTCCAACTTGAGATGCGTGGTCCTTAAACAGTTAGGGGAGGGAAGGAGGGAGAAATTAGAATGCCTATACCTGTTATTACTGCATTTCTGGTTAGATTGTTTCATTGTACCATTGTTCAGTCTTACAGTAACTCGTTCTGCCTTTTAAACAGTAGATGGGAACATGTTAGACATGATGAAAGCAGTCAGCCATGGAGAGGAAATGAAGTGTGTTCATTACTGGAGCTACTGTAGCATGCTAGTGAGAAGACTAATGTCTATTACAGCCACATGATTTCCAAAGGTTATGGCACTCTGCGAACATTGTAACATTACACTGCCGGAAGCCGATACCTAAGGCTCGATTCACATCTATGCCTTTTGCTTTTCAGCATTTTTGCAGTGCTTTTTGCTGTGCTTTCCATGTTTATTACCGCGATTTTACAGAGATTTTGCCGCAATTTGCGTTTTTTTTTATTTATTTATTTATTTATTTTTTTTGGGGGGGGGGGGGGTTTGTTGCTAGGCAGATTTAAAAACACAAAATGCAAATAGCGGGAAAACCACGGTAAAATGCAACAAAAACGCAGCACTTGCATTTTTCTTGCATGCCCATTGAAGTCTATTACATGCAAAACGCTGCATTTTGCAGGAAAAAAAGTCTCCGACCCTCCTTCCCAAAAACACAGAGGCACAACAATGCATTGATGTGAACATGTGCCATAGCAACTCATGTTGAAAAAATTCCCTGCATTTCTGCAAAATGCATAAAAAAATGCATTAGAGTGAATGGAGCCTTGGACCTCAGTGTAACTGAGCAGAAAAAGTTGTGGGCTTTAGATGAGGATGAGTTTGTTAAGTGAGCATTCTATATTTACACTATATTATATACTTAGACGTCAATAGAAAAATTCTTAATTTGATCATTGTTGGCCATGTTTTTTTTTCTTTATTATAATGATTTGTCTGATACTTCTTTATGGTCTAAACCAGAGATTTCTCAACTTACTAAAGCCTAACTGCCGACACTTTTTTTTTTGCTTTGGAGTTAAAATGTTTTTAATTTTGTAAACATAGGAAAACCTGTGACTAGGCTCTCCCATAGACTGCTTGTAAATTGTAAAGGAAACCCATCAATTCAATTATTCAATAAACCATTGATTATAAATATTTAAAAAACTCAAAATTTCATTAAAACATTGTGCAAAAAAATAATGTGCAAAAAATACATGAAAGTGTCCCGTGCACATTATTATTGATTGATTTGCAATTTTGATTCATTCATTTATTTGCCTCTTAAAGAGGAAGTAAACCCTGATGGGGTTTACTTCCTCTGTATTCTCCTGCAAAGTAGAAGCATAATGGGCTACTATGCATTGCATAGTAGCCCATTATGTGTCACTTACCTGCAAACGAAGCCTAAGACGTCCAGCACTGTCCCCTGTGCAGGCCGCGTCCATCTTCTGCCCCTCTTCCTTCCGGAACTGCGATCTCCGGCTCTGTGACTGGCCGGAGTCGCGTGACGCCACTCCCGCGCATGCGCACAGAAGCCGCCAATTATGGCACGATCTCAGTGAAGAAACGGCACAGAGGCCGTTTCTTCACTTGCATGTGCCAAAATAACGTCGGCACATCTAGTACACTGTGTATCTCCTGAACCGTGCAGGTTTGGGAGATATGCAGGGCACCTACAGGGAAGCCTTGTTATAGGCTTACCTGTAGGTTAAAGTGGTTGTCACGAGTTGACAACAACTTTAAATGCATGTATGATTGCACATATGAATTGAAGAACTTTTTTGCATAGGACACTTTCATGTATTTTTTGCACAGCATTTTTCGCACAATATTTTTATGAATTTTTTAAAATATATTTATAATCAGTATTTTGTTATACCTGTTCAAAAAGTGCACAAATGCATGCTCATCCTGCAAGAAATATATTGAACTGATTACTTCCAGCTATCTCTGTGGACTACAGAACACTGACCACCAATGTAAGGAGGGGGGGGGGACTTCCCCACTGATCACCAATGTAAGGGGGGCTTCTCCACTGACCACCAATGTAAGGGGGACTTCTCCACTGACCACCAATGTAAGGTGGGCCCTGGGCCTTCTCCACTAACCACCAATGTAAAGGAGGCCTTCTCAACTTATCACCAATATAAGATAGACCTTCTCCACTGGCTACCAATGTAAGTTAGACCTTCTCCACTGACCACCATTGTAAAGCGGGCCTTCTTCATTGATCACCAATGTAAGGGGGGGCTTCTCCACTAACCACCAATGTAAGGTGTGCCTTCTCCACTGACCACCAATGTAAGGGGGGCCTCTCCACTGACCACCAATGTAAAGTATGCCCACTTGACTACAAATGTAAGTTGGGACTTCCCCGATAACCGCCAATGTAAGGTAGGTCTTCTCCACTAACCACCAATGTAAGGTAGGTCTTCGCCACTAACCACCAATGAAGGGGGGGGGCTTCTCCACTGACCACCAACATAAGGTGGGTCTTCTCCAATAACCACCAATGTAAAGGGGGCCTTCTCCACTGACCACTAATGTAAGATAGGCCCTCTCCACTGACCACCAATGTAAGGGGGGCTTCTCCACTGACCACCAATGTAAGGTGGATATTCTCCACTGACGACCAATGTAATGGAGCACAACATGGATCCACCATTGAAAGGAGGCACTTTTCCATAGACCACTAAAATAACTTTCACTGTCTACCTATCTTTTTGAACAATTACCAATTAATTAAGTAGTTATTGTTTAATTTCATGATCATTACTAAAATATTCTGGGAGTTATATGTGCTCACTAAGCAACAATATTTTAATTAGCATAACTATCATGTACTTTGAGTTGTAGATTATTTTTAGAAAGGGTTCCCTGAGACATCAAGGGTTCCTCCATGGTTACAGTATTCAGAAAAGCTAATTCAAGGCATCAGATTTTAGTTTTGGATAGAGCTGGGAAAGGTAGAGAGCCTCCTGAGTGGGTTATATTTTTATTTTTGTTCTGATGACAACACATGAAGTTATGAAAATAAACCCCCTCAGTGGCAAAGTCGCAACACGGACTGCAGTCAAAAACTGACAGAGGTTCTAATCCTATATGCTACTTAACCACTTGCTGAACGCCAACCGCAGTTTAACGGCGACAAAATGGCTCCGCCAGGCAAATCGGCGTCATATGACGGTGGCTGCCAGATTGCGCACTGTGTCCGGGGGGGGGGTACAGGGAGCGGGTGCGGCGGACTCGATCTCCGCCGGCTACCCGCGATGCCCCCTCCCCCCGGAGTGAAAGAACAGAGACCCGTGTTTGTAAACACGGATCTCCGTTCTGTGAGGGGGGAAGGGTTGTGATCACAGCCTTCCTCTATATGGAAGCTGTGATCACTCCCCTTCCCCTGCTAGGGCAGCCCACACACAGTTAGAACACGCCCAGGGAACACAGTTAACCCTTAGAGCGCCCCCTCCAGGTTAACCCCTTTACTGCCAATGGCATTTACACAGTAATCAGTGCATTTTTGTAGCACTGATCGCTGTATAAATGCCAATGGTCCCAAAAAAAGTGTCAAAATGGTCCGACATGTCCGCCGCAATATCACAGTACCGCTAAAAATCCCAGATCGCCGCTATTACTAGTAAAAAATAAATAAATAAATAAAAACCCCAGAAATTAATTCTCATCATCCGTAAACACGGCAACTTTTGCGCAAACCAATCAATAAACGGCGATCGCAATTTTTTTTATCACAGATTTGAGGAAGAATATAAAATCGTTCAAAACCGTTGAAAAAAAATGTTTTTTTATATATTTTTTTTGGATTTGTATTTTAGCAAAAAGTAAGAAATTTGGGGGTTTTTTTTGCAAAATTGTTGCTCTTCTTTTGTTTATAGCGGCGATCAGAAATGACGCAGCGGTGATCAAATACCACCAAAAGAAAGCTCTATTTATGGGAAAAAAAGGACGCAAATTTTGTTTGGGTAAAACGTCGCAGGACCGCGCAATTGTCAGTTAAAGCGACGCAGTGGCGAATCGCAAAATGGCCTTCCTGAACACAGTGACCGCTCCTCCGGCGTCGCGCGCTCACAATACACGTTCTCGCGGCTGCCGTCAGGTAATAGCGTTTCGCAATAATAAGCCAAGTTGCCACCATCAAGCCACAGCAGGCAGTCGGCAACTGGTTAATAGTACAGAGGCTGCCTGCCACACACAAGGTTCCATGCCCACTGACAATACAGCCTCAATCTAGGGGATGTCTTTTTTGGGGATTTTATTGCAGAAAATTGAACAGGAGGGGATTTAGGGGTTCAGGAAACTACACAATTATATCAGACAAGCTTCTTAGTACACAACTCCTTATAGCTAAAGGCACACATGAAAGTCCCCAAAACTAGGTGTTACTCACAATGTCCCAGGAGCTGACTGCTGCACAGCTCCCACAGGACACTCCTCAGCGTGGGAGACAACATTTCCTTCTCCAGACAGAACTCCAGGACAGTGTGCCCCAAAAAGAAATCCTCCAGCAATCTTCTCCAGACCCTCAGCCCAGCAGTTGCTTAGGCCCAAACTGCAAATCTTTTCTCACACTAGCTGCCTCCCAGGGGCAACAGCCCTAGGAAAATGGGAACTCTCCCAGCAAAAGAAGAACACTCTGGAAAGGCCTCCCAAATATATAGAACCTTTCTCGGTCAACTTCTGGGATTTGCCAAGATCTGATAAATATTCATAACTGTTTATGTGATTGACCCTCCTGCTCTGTTTTCTGGATGCTCCCTCCAAAAACATGCAGAAGCAATCAATCACCCAGCCTGGGAGACAATGACCTGATCTACAGCTGTGGCCAAAAGTTTTGAGAATGACGCAAATATTAATTTTCACAGAGTCTGCTGCCTCTGTTTTTATGATGGCAATTTGCATATACAGGCGGTCCCCTAGTTACAAACACCTGACTTACGAACCACTCCTTCTTACAAACGGAGGGAGACAACAGGAAGTGAGAGGAAATCTTCCCCTAGGAAGGGAAATTCACTCCTGTAAGAGTTATTATGGGAAAAAAGGGGTCTCCACTGACACTTTATCACCAATCCTTGTTTCCACAACAACCCAACATTTTCAAAATCCAATTATCATTGGGACAGGAAGCGAGGTGAAATCTTCTGAACAGAAATATAGACAGCAAAACAAACATTACAGGGGTGTTACCCCTTCCCTATGCTATCCAAAATGCTTAAAAATATTTTTTTTTGGCTGGAGCTCCACTTAACCTCCCTGGCGGTAATCCCCAGTGTGGCTCGGGGTAAAAATTTCAGTACCATTAGCGGTAACCCCGAGCCACACTCGAGATTGCATTGCTGGATCCAGGCTGGGTTACTCACCTTGTCCCCTGGATCCAGCGATGTCCCCCGCCGTGTCTGTGGGCTGTGTCCCTCCGCTCGATGCCTCTGTGTGCCGGGCTCCGTTCCCTACGAGCGTCGCGTCGCACGGGGACGGAGACCGGCGGGAAATTCAAAAAGTGAAACACACACAGCACATACAGTACACTGTAATCTTATAGATTACATTGCTGTATGAAAACATTTCACATCCCCTTTGTCCCTAGTGGTTTGCCCAGAGCCCTGCATGCACTTTTATATTATTTATGTCATTCTTTCTGCCTGGAAACATGAGAATGTCCATAGCAACCAAAAAGCGTCCCTTTACATCAAAAGTGTTTTTTGATCAGCTAGAAAACAGCGATAGTAAATAAGAATCATTTGCAGAATTGAGTGATACTGATTTTTGGGGAAATTTATCATCAGAAACTGATTTTTAGTGTTTTTAGTTTGATTACATTATTGAATACATTTTATTACTATTACGTTATTATTTCTGATAATTATTTTTAGTTATTTATTATATTATAATTTATGATTTTATGTTTCAAACTTTTTCATACCCGGGATGTCTACTAGACTCTTTTTTGGAAAGATTTAAGTGAGTTATTGCTAAGAATTACAGGCCTACAATATAAAACGCCAAATTTCCATGCAAAATAATGGTACCGCTTTCAGCACCAAAAATCTGAAATAATCATCCCGCCAGGGAGGTTAAAAATTGTACCTGTTCCCACTTACAAACAAATTCAACTTATGAACAAACCCACAGACCCTATCTTGTTTGTAACCCGGGGACCGCCTGTACTCCAGAATGTTATGAAGAGTAATCAGATGAATTGCAATTAATTGCAAAGTCCCTCTTTGCCATAAAATGAACTTAATCCCATAAAAACGTTCCCGCTGCATTTGTGAAGAAGGCTCCAGGGTGCCCAAGTAAGTCCAGCAAGCGCCAGGACCGTCTCCTACAGTTGATTCAGCTGCGGGATTGGGGCACCACCAGTGCAGAGCTTGCCCAGGAATGACAGCAGGCAGGTGTGAGGACATCGGCAAGCATTGTGAGGCAAAGAATTTGGAGGGTGGCCTGGTGTCAAGAAGAGCAGCAAAGAAGCCACTTCTCTCCAGGAAAAAACATCAGGGACAGACTGATATTCTGCAAAAGGTACAGGGATTGAACTGCTGAGGACTGGGGTAAAGTCATTTTCTCTGATACCCTTTCCGATTGTTTATGGCAGGGATCTCCAAACTGTGGCCCTCCAGCTGTTGCAGAACTACACTTCCCATGAGGCATTGTAAAACTCTGACATTCACAGACATGGCTAGGCATGATGGGAATTGTAGTTCCTGAACAACTGGAGTGCCATGGTTTGGAGACCCCTGGTTTATGGCATCTGGAAAAAACCTTGTCCAGAGAAGAAAAGGTAAGCGCTACAATCAGTCCTATGTCATTCCCACAGTAAATCATCCTGAGACCATTCATGTGTGGGGTTGCTTCTCAGCCAAGGGAGTGGGGGACTCACTCACAATTTTTCCTAAGAACACAGCCATGAATAAAGAATGGTACAAAAACATCCTCCGAAAGCAACTTCTCCCTACCATCCAAGAACAGTTTGGTGATGAGCAATGCCTTTTCCAGCATGATGGAGCATCTCGCCATAAGGCAAACGTGATAGCTAAGTGGCTTGGGGAACAAAACATGGAAATTTTGGCTCCATGACCAGGAAATTGCCCAGACCTTAATCCCATTGAGAACTTGTGGTCAATCCTAGAAAGGTTGGTGAACAAAAAAACCTTACAAATTCTGACAGACACCCATTGGTTATGCAAGAATGGGCTGGCATCAGTCAGGATGTGGGCCAGAAGTTGATTGACAGCATGCCAGGACAGATTGCAGAGGTCTTGAAAAAGAAGGATCAACACTGCAAATATTGACTCTTTGCATAAACTTAAAGTGGTTGTAAAGCCGCCCCCCCCCCCCAAAAAAAAAACCTGTAAAACAAAGACATAATGAGCTAGTATGCAGCGCATACCTTGGAACGAAGCTATTGCAGCGGTCTCGGCACACCGTTGTGACCAGCGACATGCTTCTTCTGGGTCTGCGGCTCCGTCCAATCACAGCATGGGCTCCAGCGATGTGATCGGCGGAGCCGCACTGACGTCACTCCCACGCATGCGAGTTGTCACTTACGGCACGTCAACAGAATAAACGGCACCCTGGGCTACCCCGGGTGCCGATTCTTCTGTGCGTATGTGCCGATGACGTCCACACATGCAGATACAGGGGATATCTCCTAAACCATACAGGTTTAGGAGATATTTCCTGGACCTACAGGTAAGCCTTATTGTAGGCTTACCTGTAGTTTAAAGTGGTTGTCATGACTTGACAACCACTTTAAAGTCATTGTCAATAAAAGCTTTTGACACTCATGAAATTAATATTTGTGTCATTCTCAAAACATTTGGCCATGGCTGTAGAAATTAGATCACTGAGTATAGTGAAGCAAAAAAAAAAGCTATATTTAGCCTAAATTTTTAGAAGGGTGCTACACCTACTTTCTTGAATTCTGTGACACATAGTCACTATGCTCTGTTTAATCACTACTATGTCACACATTTCACAGAGCCTGCCTTCTGAACTATAGAGGTGCTGAGAGGAGGAGTTTCAGGAGGTGGATTCACCTCAGGAATTACTGCTTGCAGGAAGCAAGGTACCATGGGATATGTAGTCCTTAGAAATTGAAAGTAAACAGCAGAAGAGAAATTGCAAAGCATAATATTTCCCTTATCCTTGAACTTTGCTCTTGTTAGTTTGAGGTCATGCCCCTGTCTTCTTATTACTCAGCTACATATAAAAAATCCTGCCCTCCTGAACCCTTTTCACATCCTTCATGTTATTAAAGGTTTCAGTCATGTCCCCCGTTTCCCTTCTTTCTACGAGGCTGTACATGTAAAGTTCAATCAGTCTCTCCTGATGTTGTATCCCTCAAACCTTGCACCATGCAGCCATCATTATAACATATACAGGCCCAAAGGAGTCTTCTTCAGCATCATGTTTAATTAAAATGAATATTGACTATTATATCAGATTACCAGAAACGTGACAAAATAGATCTTCTTTAGATAACACAGTTAAAGCTGAATGTTAGGCAGACAACTAAATACCAGATAAAATACATACGCTATATTGCCAAAAGTATTGGGACGCCCGCCTTTACATGTACATGAACTTTAATGGCATCCCAGTCTTAGTCATAGAATTCAATATTGAGATTGCCCACCCTTTGCAGCTATAACAGCTTCAACTCTTCATGGAATTGGGAATGTTGGGAATGTTTGACCATCCTTCCAGATACGCATTTTTGAGGTCAGGCCCAGTTGGATGAAAAGGCCTGGCTTGCAGTCTCTGCTCTAATTCGTCCCAACCACTTTAGAAGAGTGACAACACTCTTCCACTGGCAGTGATAAATATATATATATAATTTAAATAGAAATATAGGAAACATTAAATAATATATACTAAATGGTAGAAAAGCTGAGCTTGGCGCTGAGCATCATATGAATATCATAATCAGTATTCCCACAGCTGCACTCACAAACAACACATAATGCAAGTGCTGAACCAAAATGAAAAAAATATGTTGCGCTGTGACACATTTAATATAGTAACACCATATACTGTACATAGAGTATATATACTACACAATATTTATATTCTTTTTCGTGAAATAATATATGTTATGTAGTGTGCCCATGGATAAAAGCCTGCATGTTTTCCAACACCCTCCCCCCTTTTGTAATACATAGACAAGTAGACAATACAGTTTGAACTTGACAGCAAATTCTTTGGTTGAGTACTTCCTTTATCTGAGTGACAATATTCTTCCTGCCTAGCCTGTCACTCTATGCAGGCTATTGTAGTTGCTTAAATATGAACGTTGTCTAATGATGTAAGGAGTGGACAAGGCTATCAGAATTGTCCTCGTCTAAAGACTTCCTTTTTACTGCCTGGCATCTGCCCATAATCAGTTCCACCTTCCTTTTCTGCCCACCATAATCATGGCAGATGCAGTTTAAATAAGTGGTCTTACATTATGGGTAAATACTGAATCATTCCCACCCTCTACCACACTATTTGAAAACAGCTGTCCTTCAGGCAAACGTAGATTGGGATAAGTTGGATTGGATGCATAAAAACCTTTTTCACTCATTTAACATGGTGGTTTTTGTTACGTAGGTTTACAGTTGGCTGGAGTTTAGCTGTTATGAAGGTTGCTTAAACCAGTCTGAAATTGTAATTTTTCTTCTGTCCTTTCGTTTACATGCAAGTTCACCACAAAGAAATCTAATATCGGACATTTTGCTGATTACCAGTAAAGTTTGTCAACAATCGGAACAATAACTTAGCTTGGACCTCTCTACAGAGGACTGGGAGCGCATCTTTCTTCACATCCATAAGGGTATGGTCAATGTATCTGTACAGGAGAATGGCTTTAATTTTTTTTTCTCACTGGTATAGAGCCCCCTTATGACTTCACAAGATTTTGCCTACAATTTCACCCAAATGCTGGCATGGTAATGATGACTTCGGGTCTCTCCTGCACATTTGGTGGTCCTGCACAAAAATTAATTCCTATTGGAAAGAAGTCCAACGCCTCATCAGTCAAATCACAACTTATATGCTAGACTACACCCCGGTCCAAATTCTCCTCCACCAAACTACACTATCTCAAAAAACATACCCCCAGTCCTCAACTATGTATTTAATCAATGCAGCGAAGATGTGTTTACTGGTGTACTGGTCCACAACGACTCCTCTGACTGACTGGAACTGATTAGCTTCAATGTGTTGACAAAATTGCACAAATGGAGGAACTTGTTCATTAAAGTGGTTGTAAACTCTGTACTACCACTTTTACCTACAGGTAAGCCAATAATAAGGCATACCTGTAGGTACCGTTAAAATCTCCTAAACTTGCACAGTTTAGGAGATATTCACTGTATATGCTTGCGCCCACATCATTGGCGTATGCACACTGAAGAAACAGCCCACCTGTGCCATGACCGGCGGCTCCCGCTCTTTGTGGAAGGGACATCATCATGGCTCCGGCCAATCACAGCGCCGAAGCCTGCAAACTCGGAAATAACTCCAGGAGACATGTTGGCCATGTCAACGGGGTGCCGATGCTTATCCATGGCATCGTTCTAAGGTAAGTATTTCATACTGAGCTAGTATGAGATGCATATTAACTCATTTAGCCTTTGTCTTGCAGGGTTTTTTTACTTTTTTGAGGTTTACATCCTCTTTAAGCACGGGAGATGCCTGCGCAATATGTCTACTTGGGCATGCTGGCACCATTATGTGGAATCGGCAGGTTATACACAGCACATGGCATGCCCCGTTCACACTAGTCACATGACTAGTGAATAACATAGGGGGAGGTATTCCTCGCCTACTTCCTTCCCTCCTTTGCCCTGTCCCTCCTTCCTTTATTCTAGGATACCCCCTCCCCTTTTTTTTCTCTGTCCTTGTTCTCTGTCTTCTGCTCTTCACCCCCCTATTCTCCTTTAAACTTTATGAGAGTACACTAATCTATTATCACCTTGGCAATATATTTGTCTAAAACCAGTGGGCATGCAGAACTCAGCCTATTCCTTATTCTGTTCCATTACTCCACTATAACCCTGGGTTCTGGTCTAAGCCCATGACGATAACCCATAAAAAGCTGGGGTTTCTCTGAGATTTCCATGATTCTCTCTTCTCCGTCTTACCCTCCTTATAGAGGTTAGAGCTCACTGTTAAGAGTTTGTGCTTTTTTGGCGTTGTTTAAATTTATGAAAAATAACCTAGATTGTTTCTCTCTGATATGTACTTTGCTTAGCATAATTGTTTGTCCTACTTGTAGATATGGGGATAGTTCATGGATAACTTTGTGGCATTACTATATTTCCCTGTTCAGTGAACTGCTCTCTCTCTCTGTATTATCATTTCATGTAGGGGTATATGCCCCAGTTGACAAACCATGCAATGGTAACGTCAACGTTTCCTTGTCCATGTGTATGTATCCTCTTAAAACTTGAATAAAGTTCTTGAAATACATGCAAGTTAAAAAAAAAAAGTTGTATATTGTTTTCCAAAACTTGAAGCATCATTGTCTATAGAGATGAATACTCACTGCGCCTTTGTGAATTCCTTTGAACTTTTTCACAGATGTATGTAGCATTTTTCAGGTACCAGGAATAGTACTGAACGCATTGCCTAGAGATTCAGCAAACAGCACACATTTTTAACTATGAATACACCACACATTTATGTAAAAAAAGTTCTAACACTTTAAGGCATAATTGACCAGCAGATTTTTTTAGAGTTAACTTCAAATACCCAATCTGATTAGGAGAAAATTTGAAACTCCTAGGACCATACACTATATAGACAAACTTTTGTAGACTAACCATCAAACTCACGTAAATGTCTTTAAAAATGTGAACATTTCTTCATATTTTTGAGTTCAGGTGTTTCCGGTGAAGGATACTGTTAGTGTTTTGGTATAAAAAGATATCTAAGACAACCAGCCTTGTGACAACAATTTGGGGATGGTCCTTTTCTGTTTCAGCATGACAGTGCCCTTATGCACATAGCTTGCTTCAAAAAGACATGGTTTGATGAGTATGGTATGGAGGAAATTCAGTAGTCTGCACTGAGCCATAACCTCAACCCTGTTGAATACCTTGAGGGTGAACTGGAACACCAATTGCTCAAATTCCAAAAAAAATAGTGGTGGAAGGCTGCTATATCCCAAAGGAGGGCTAACTCCATAATAGAGTTTTGAAATGGGATGTCCAACAAACTTATAAAGAAGTGATGGTCAGGTGCCCACAGTGCAATATACCGTGCTGTGAAAACGTTTTTACCCCCTCCCTTGTTTTTAAACTTTTTTTTGCTTATTTGTCACACTTAAATGATTCAGATCATCAAACAAATTTTAATACTACATAAATATAACCCGAGTAAATCTAAAATGCAGTTTTTAAATAATGATTTAATTTATCAAGGGAAAAAAAAGCTGTCCAAACCTGCCTGGCCCTAAGTGAAAAAGTAATTGCCCCTTAAACCTAATAACTGGTTGTGCCACCCTTGGTGGCAACAACTGTAATCAAGCATTTGCGATAACTCTTCTTTGCAGAATTGTTTTAATTTAGCCACATTGGAGGGTTTTCCAGCATGAACAGCCTGTTTAAGGTCATGCCGCATCATATCAATCGGATTTTGACTAGGCCACTCCAAAACCCTAATTTTGTTTTTTTGAGCCATTCAGAGGTAGACTTGCTGGTGTGTTTCAGTTCATTGTCCTGCTGCATAACCCAAATGCGCTTGAGAGTAAGGTCACAAATTGATGGCCAGACATTCTCCTTCAGGATTTTCTGGTACAGCGCAGAATTCAAGGTTCCATCAATTATAGCAAGTTGTCCAGGTCCTGAAGTTGCAAAGAAGCCCCAGACCATCACACTACCATCACCATGTCTGACTGTTGGCATGATGTTCTTTTTATGAAATGCTGTGTTAGTTTTATGCCAGATGTAACGGGACGCACACCTTCCAAAAAGTTCAACATTTGTCTCATCAGTCCACAGAATATTTGCCAAAAGTCTTGGGATATTTTATCAAGATGTTTTTTAACAAATGTATGACAACACTCTGTGTTCTTTTTTGTCAGCAGTGGCTTTGGCCTTGGAACTCTCCCATGGAGGCCATTTTTGTTGAATCATGAACACTGACCTTAACCAAGGCAAGTGAGGCCTGCAGTTCTTTAGATGTTGCTCTGTGTTCTTTTATGAGCTCCTGGTTGAGTCATCGTTGTACCCTTAGAGTAATTTTGGTCGGCCAGCCACTCCTGGGAAAGGTCTCCACTGTTCCAAGTTTTCTCCATTTGTGGATAATGGCTCTCACTGTGATTCACTGGAGTCCCAAAGCCTTAGAAATGACTTTGTAGCCCTTTCCAGACTGATACATGTAAATTACTTTGTTTCTCATCAAACGTGGTTAATCGCAGTTCATTCATGACTTAGCAATGAGGGGGGGGGGGATTATTTTTTCACTTAGGGCCAGGCAGGTTTTTTCCC
>BLSH010328248.1:1413069-1434444 GCA_018402905.1 Glandirana rugosa
TTGAACCTTGTATGTATGACAACACTCTGTGTTCTTTTTTGTCAGCAGTGGCTTTGGCCTTGGAACTCTCCCATGGAGGCCATTTTTGTTGAATCATGAACACTGACCTTAACCAAGGCAAGTGAGGCCTGCAGTTCTTTAGATGTTGCTCTGTGTTCTTTTATGAGCTCCTGGTTGAGTCATCGTTGTACCCTTAGAGTAATTTTGGTCGGCCAGCCACTCCTGGGAAAGGTCTCCACTGTTCCAAGTTTTCTCCATTTGTGGATAATGGCTCTCACTGTGATTCACTGGAGTCCCAAAGCCTTAGAAATGACTTTGTAGCCCTTTCCAGACTGATACATGTAAATTACTTTGTTTCTCATCAAACGTGGTTAATCGCAGTTCATTCATGACTTAGCAATGGGGGGGGGGGGGGGATTATTTTTTCACTTAGGGCCAGGCAGGTTTTTTCCCTTAATAAATGAAATAATTAAAAAAAATGCATTTTGGATTTACTTGGGTTATATTTGTGTAATATTAAAATGTGATTGATGATCTGAAAGTGTGCCAAATATGCAAAAAAATAAAAAAAATCAGGAAGAGGGCAAATACTTTCACAGCACTGTAATATATGTTTTGAAAAGGTAAAGCATAAATACAAGCTCAGATTTAACCTATTCAACCTGTTTTTGGTGCTATAAAGTGTAGATGGCAAATGTCAGCCTACAAAAATAGGGATTTTGGGTGAAACATTGGACAGAAGGTAAACATGGAGCAAATGTTGAATGAGTAAGTGAGTTCTCCATAGAAGAGTCAGTCATTGATAATCATTAGATTATCTAGGATCTCCCTGCATTAAGGAGATTTTTTTGGTGCTTCTGAAAATGGTGAAAGGTATGTACAGGCAGCAAAGGGCTACTTCCTGAGGTGAATTGTCTATACCATTTTCTGGCTTAAAAAGAACCTATCTGGATAGAAATATGAGATCTGCCATTTTTGACCTGGTTTTAGAAGTGTAAGGACCTGTGCTGTCATTTTCGTCACGAGTAACTAACTAGCAGTCAAGTATTGGGACAGTGATGGCGAACCTTGGCACACCAGATGTTTTGGGACTATATTTCCCATGATGCTCATGCACTCTGCAGTGTAGTTGAGCATCATGGGAATTTCATTTCAAAACAACTGGCTTGCCAAGGTTCACCATTACTGTATTAGGACAACAGATATATGAGTATACAGCATGAGGGCACCGTCCAAACAAGCAGAAGTGTTTACAATTTTTTATACTTTGGTTTGATAGCAAAAATGATAAACTCAATGTAGATAAGTACCTCCTCTTCTTGTGTCTTGAATATTGCTCTTGACTAACACAAAGACATTGCTGGAAAAAACGACAGAGCTCCATGACGCAAGAGTTTATTTTTGAAAAGACAGGTGCAGAGGAAGGGGTGATCACGGCTAGCTTTGTCTGCCAACATCCTGGAAGAAACACAACTCACCAGCACGGGTACAAAGTTGGTGGTTAGAGCATCGGACGAATTTAAAACAAGTCTACTATGACAAAATGCTTACATAGAATATTTCTGTACAAAATTGTAGGTTAAATCAATATCAGTCCTTGTCTTTTGGGTGGTTTGTTTATATATCCATATTTTAGGGTTACCTCTTTCATAAAATACAGGTTTTGAAGACAGTAGACTATGTTAGGGATGAGCATGTCCATTGTCTATAAGCTAAAAAATTACCTTGATATTAAACTGCCATAATTTACTCACAAAGTCCAATGAAATTAAACAATAAAGGGAGATCACCATAAACACACCAGGAGAGCTTTCAATACCACTTTTATAAAACTATATTAAAAAATATATGATTAGTAGTTGTCAACATTTGTTTGGAGATTATGATTGTATATCATTAGTCATGAATTGAGTCATAAAGTAATAAGTGTCTATTCAAGGATAATACAAAAATAACTATATATAGAAATAAGACTGTTCTTGGGAAATTCAGAAGAAAACAAAGAAGGTATGAATACAGGTTGTGAGTTGTGACCAACAGACCTAGGGAAAGGTACAATGTGCATTTTGAAGTATACACCGTCAGCATGAGAACTCATTGTACATACTGGTTTGTAAGGCAACTAGGCCCCCCTATTCTGCTTCTGTTTGTCCAGTTTTTGTAATTTGGGGCAATCTCAGAGTAAAGGTAGACTAGAAAAAAAACGATACCTTCTATGACTAAAATGTAGGCACTTAGAAGTACTTACACATACATTCAGCCATTTTCATTAGTTGGAAACACCAGGAACTTGTAATATCCAGACACTTCCTGGAATTGTGGGGAGCTGAGACACCTCCTCCTACCTTCCATATCTTTCTCTGGTCAATAGGAAGGTGTCATAAGGTAGGGGCAGTCTTAAATTAACTAGAAACTGCCAACATTTGCCTACAAGAGCTCTCCATTTTTGGGGCTTTGAGGGCTCGCCAGAAGATGTTTGAAGGTATCTACAGGGACCTCTCGGAAGCAATTAGATGCTGCCTGGCTGTGTTGCTGACCCCTGGTTTCAATAATCTGAGTCTCTGACCTGGATCAAGTATGCAAATAAGGACTCCTATAAGGACTATAAGATAAGGACTCCTTACTTTTCCTTGACATTCCTTATTTAATAACTTGCTCCAATAATTCAAACTGTATCAAAGCATGGCAGACAAGCAAATAGCATTTTTGAAAAGAAGTCAGCAATTGTAGTTCTCTCAAGATAAGCTTCTTTTAAGTTCTTAAGCTTCCCTGCATTTTCAACAAATTGCAAAGCAGTAAGTTGCTGATTCTCTAGCTCAGTGGTCTTCAAACTGAAATCCGAGGGCCAGATGCGGACCTTTGCTTGCCCTTATGTGGCCCTTGGAGCACTAATACTCCCATTGACACAAATGATGGGGCATTATTCCTCTTACTGATACCAATCATGAGGTGCCATTTCTTCCACTGACACCAATGAAGGGTCACTATTCCTGCTACTGACTTCTTCGATGGGTACTATTCCTCCCACTGACACCAACAATGGGGCATGATTCCTCCCACTGATACCAATGATGAGGGGCCATCTCTTCTAATGACACCAAGGAAGGGTCACTATTCCTCCCATTGACACCATCGATGGGCCCTATTCCTCCCACTAAAATCTACAATGGGCACGATTCCTTCCACTGATATCAATAATGAGGCACCATTTATTCCACTGACACTAATGATGGGAGTCTATTTCTCTCACCAATACCAAAGCACTATTCCTCCTTCTACTGACCAAAGGTACTATATCATTTTCTTACTCCCACTGGCAACAACAATTGAGGTATTGTTTACTCCTACTGACACAGGGCAATTTTCTACTCCCACTGGCCACAGTCTGGCCCCCCTAAAGTCTGAAGGACAGTAATCTGGCCTTTTGTTTAGAAAGTTTAGAGACCCCTGATCTAGCAGTAAAAATTTTCTTAGTTGCTCTTTCCTTTTTATAAGTCAGGGTTGGTAGATATGAACGTATCCCCCAATTGTGTAGTACTGGTGATTATTGTAGCTTGATCTCTAAACATTATTTTTTCTTGCAGGCCCACCAAAAGCTTAAACTACAATCAACATAGCCCCGAACATTGCAAAGGCACACCCCTCAAACTTGTCAAAGTAGAAATTCAAATGGAATGTCTGCTGTCCACCCAACAAACAACCATGCCCCCAAATGACAACCATTTTGAAAATACCACCAATTGCCTAACTGGATGAAACCAATTAATAAGCTGTTATATAAAATGTCATAAAGAGCTCACTAAACAAAATAAAATCCTCCTATATAGAAAAACGTATTAATTAATTTTCACAGAGCAGAAAACGAAACAAGAACAAAAATCATTGTATGAGATGAAGATCCTAAAATCATTTATGTCCCTGAAACAGACACAGAGGTTGATTTAAAATAGAACTATAGGCATTTTTCTTTTAATTTGGATAGAGTAAGGGAGGGTTATAACCCGTTACAATTTTTTTGCCATCTGTGTCCCATTGCAGAGATTTCCCCATCGATTCCAGTCCCATAGCCAAACAGGAAGTGAGAGGAAATCTCTGCAAATCAAGGGAATTCCTTGGGTACCCCAAGGTCACCAGACCTAGTGTCCCCTCTGCTACTTTTTTGAGGACAAACCAAAAGTTGGGATTTTCAAATAGAGAGGGGGGATTTTCCTAATGGGGTCACAAACACCAAAAAAAAAAAAAACTGACAGGGGTTCTAATCCCTTTGCACTCTGTCCAAAACTATATAAAAAAGTTTGCCTTTAGTTATACTTTACAGCAAATATACTGATCATCTGTTCATTTTTAAAGGGAATTGTTACTTAGCTTTGTGACTGTGTTGAACATTACTTTTGCAAAGAATACCCAATCACATACATGGAAAATTAAGGGAAAAAAACAATTTTTTTCTTGCAAATGGTTGGATGATGGAAGTCAGCAGAGCTTCACCTCATTCTCTAAGCTAAGAGTAAATTCCCTTGCAAATTGAAAATTATTTTGCAAAGTGATCAGTTTATTTGCCTAACCCATAAAGTATACATCTGACCAAGATATATGTCAGTCATACGTCAACATCTCTAAAAGGGGACGAAGAGGGCTGAGGACAGCTTGTTCTGTTGAAAAGCAGGATTACTAGGATAAAACAAAAAAAAGAACCAATGCAGCCATCACATTTAAGAATTGGAGTTCAGAGCTGAAGAGATTGGGAGAAAAAAAGCGCAACTCTTAAAGAGAGACACATTTAATTTCTCACCTTTTCTATTATTCTCACTGTCCAGTATTGCAGGCGGTATCTGTGCATTACATTGGTGGCATATCCGGGAGGTGACGCTAAGGACATCAACCCCTGTGGCTGTGTGGAAGCCAGATATCCACACAAGCGTCCCCTGACCCCCCGTAATAGGGGGTCCAGGGGCTCTGGTAAGGGCACATCGTGACTGGTGGAGGTGTTGCACGCTCGGTTGATGGTGTGGTGGAGCAGTATTGAGGATACTAATTTGCATCTCACCAACATTTTCACTGTGGACTATTTTTCCTGTGTTCATATATATATTCTTTTGTACCAGCACATCAATATTTACACACAAGCGCAATATATGTATGTTTTGTTCTAAAAGGGGATCGCTGAATATTCTTAACTATCTGTCCAGTTTTGTTCCCTCAAGTAATTTGTTGCAAATTCCTAGTCTCAAATATAGTGTCCAGGTATTGTCAATGAGTCATGGAAGAGCCACCGCTCCAAGCCTACATTGCTGCAAATCCAATTGGGTGCCAGTCTGAGGAGCCCATCCTCATTCTATGAAGATGAAAAAAGGGAGCAGCTGCACACCAATGATGTTACTCTGCTTAAATGTTATTCAGTTCATCACCCCTAGGAGACAGTCCCTCTCTGAAATATTTGAGAACCTTTCATAAGGGTGCAGGCAGGTGCAGTTCACTTTCTCCACTGTAGGTGGTGCTGAACCGCAGCAGCATTGCAGAGGGAGAGGAAGTCAACAGGAACATGATTCCTCTATGGTTTCCTGTGTCACCGGGGCAGCGATCTGGTTGGATGTTGGCAGCCCATGTGACTCTGGTGGCCATTTTAGGTGTGCCTGAGTCTAATTAAGACCCTGGCTCCTGGGTATGGTGTGCATTCCAGCGTGTGGGTACTGTAGGGACAGGTTAGCTGCCTGTCAGGGACAGTATTAGCAGAAGGTAAAGGTTTTAGACAAGGAAAGCATAGGAATTCACCACTCTCCTAGAAACCTTCTCACTTGGGCTTGGACCAGCCAAGCCACATTCTACCCCTCAAAAGAGATGCTGTCAGCTTGGCTAAGACCTGCTCCACTACACGCTGCTGTCATCTGTTCAGTACAAGTTTTTCAACTGCATATGGACTGTGTGTTACTGCCACTGCACCACGCTGCACTCACCCACAACGGTGAATCATGTCAAAGAAGGGTGATCTTCTCGTGGCGATTAACTGTGTTAGTTTTATGGCTGAATAAAAATTGGCTGAGCTGAGTAACGTCATTGGTGTGCATTTAACCGCTTTCTGCCCAGACCTGGCATCCTTTTAATAGGGTCCTTATACCTGGGGGGTGGGAGGAACTGGTCGATCACACGATTACTGTGACCATCTGTTGATGTTGAACGCATTTCACCAAAGTGGCTTGATTAAAAGGATGAGGCTTGCACTGTGATTGACTGTCACAGTGGTCACATGATCGATAGCCAGTACCGACAGCTCCCGATCCTTAGTAAAGATTGAGTGCTGACTTTGACAGGGAGAGCACAGTGTGCATGCTTTTAGCATGTGAAGGTCTACCACTCATGGACACATACCTGCAGAGTGTGGGCTTTAAAGCCCATCCTCTCTGCCGTCGCTCATATGAGTTACACGGGCGGCAAGAGGTTAAAAGACATTGTGAAGAATTCAAGAAGCAAAATCTTTTCAAGAAATTTTCTTCCCTGGCCCTATGCATGAGCCACTTTGGGTTTCATACAATTCCAGTAATGTTGGAAGGTCATAAGTCCCTCAGTGGGCTTAATTATGTTGCGTTGAAAGCTAACTTAAGTGTTTGATTCTGACAACTTAATATTGACTTGCAAACATATGGCGAAATTATACATCGGTTTTCGTCTGCTCAGAGGAACAAAGGCTCGTCTATCTTACGCTGCGCACAAGAATCAAAGTTTCCTTTGTGTTGAAGAAAACAGGGCAGCTACATGACTAATTCAGCTCTTTCTTGTTAGTTTAATCATTTGTTCTACAAGCTTAGCTGGAAATTAGTTAAGAAGGAGATCAATTATCTGGGAATATTTATTTATTTATTTTTTTTTGCGTTGAAATATTAATATCAATAACATTTCCCCTCCGCACCCAGGGCAATCTTCAGGTATTTGTTAAAAGGTCATAGTCAACATTAGTGTATTGCCAAGATTTTTCAATAAAGAACAGTGAAAGGCCAGGTTGTATTAATCAGACAGTCATTCTCGTGAAAAGGCCAAACTGCGTTTTATCTTCCCAGCATGTCAAACATTTTGTGATATCACAAAAACACAATGAAAACACATTATTCCAACGAGTTGAGCATAGTCTAATTTAAAATAGAATAATGTGGCTGTTTGGGAGAAAATTGGACATGTTTATTAATATGTAGAGAGCAACCAAAATCATGACCTCGCATGACGCCAAGGACAGTGGCTAAACTTTTCAGATACACCACCAGCAGGAAGATATGAGTATCCATATATATTTATTTCAGGCATTTATATAGCATTGGAAATGTACACAGTACTTTACCTAGCATTCAATGCATATATTTGTAAAACAAGAGTACAGTACCTTGAAAAAGTATTCATATCCCTTGAAATTTTCCACATTTTGTCATGTTACCACCAAAAACGTAAATGTATTTTACTTTCAAAATGTTTTTATTGCAATTTCAGACAGTACAGAGAAAGAAACAATACATAAGAGAGTAGTGAAAACTTACAGTCACTTAGAAAATGGTTAAATTTATCAATAGGGCTTCTTGACTTTCGGGTTATCTACACATCTACTTATAGATGTTCCACAAGAGGAGAAACCTCTGGAGAAATAAATTAGGGGGACAATATTGGTGAACAAAACATCAGCTCCAAGCACCCCAAAGTTGGAGCACACTGTGCCCAGAGGGGGGAACTTCGCTCCACCTCCTGATAATATGGAGGTTACTCGCAGTTAGTCCCCTTAGGTAAACTGTGAGAAAAATCAAGAGTACGTAACCAACTATATGAGTGTCAAAAAATCTATGTAAATGTACTTTATTGGGATTTTATGCGATAGACCAACACAAAGTGGCACATAATTGTGAAGTGGAAGGAAAATGATAAATGGTTTTCAATATTTTTTACAAATAAATATGTGAAAAGTGTGGGGGGCATTTGTATTCAGCCCCCTTTACTCTGATACCCCTAACTAAAATCTAGTGGAACCAATTGCCTTTAGAGGTCACCTAATTAGCAAATAGAGTCCACCTGTGTGTGATTTAATCTCAATATAAATACAGCTGTTCTGCGAAGCCCTCAGAGAACCTTAATGAACAAACAGCATCATAAAGATCAAGGAACACACCAGACAGGTCAGGGATAAAGTTGCGGAGAAGTTTAAAGCAGGGTTAGGTAATAAAAAAATATCCCAAGCTTTGAACATCTCACAGAGCTCTGTTCAATCCATCATCTGAAAATGGAAAGAGTATGGCACAACTGCAAACCTACAAAGGCATGGTCGTCCACCTAAACTGACAGGCCGGGCAAGGAGAGTATTCAAAAGAGAAGCAGCCAAGAGGCCCATGGTAACTCTGGAGGAGCTGCAGAGATCCACAGCTCAGGTGGGAGAATCTTTCCACAGGACAACTATTAGTCATGCACTCCACAAATCTGCCCTTTATGGAAGAGTGGCAAAAAGAAAGCCATTGTTGGAGGTAAGCCCTAAGAAGTCCCATTTGCAGTTTGCAAGAAGCCATGTGGGGAACACAGCAAACATGTGGAAGAAGGTACTCCGGTCAGATGAGACCAAAATTGAAATTGTCGGCCTAAAAGTAAAACGCTATGTGTGGCGGAAAACTAACACTGCACATCATTCTGAACACGCCATCCCCACTGTGAAACATGGCGGTGACAGCTTCATGTTGTGGGGATGCTTTTCTTCAGCAGGGACAGGGAAGCTGGTCAGAGTTGATGGGAAGATGGGTGGGGCCAAATATAGGGGCAATCTTAGAAGGAAACCTGTTAGAGTCTGCAAAAGACTTGAGACTGGGGAAGAGGTTCACCTTCCAGCAGGACAACGACCCTAAACATACAGCCAGAGCTACAATGGAATGGTTTAGATCAAAGCATATTCATGAGTTAGAATGGCCCAGTCAAAGTCCAGACCTAAATCCAATTGAGAATTTGTGATAATCCAATCTGACAGAGCTTGAGCTATTTTGCAAAGACGAATGAGCAAAAATGTCCTCTCTGGATGTGCAAAGCTGGTAGAGACCTCCCCAAAAAGACTTGCAGCTGTAGTTGCAGGGAAAGGAGGTTCTACAAAGTATTGACTCAGGGGGGTGCTATACAAATGCCCCCCACACTTTTCACATATTTATTTGTAAAACATTTTGAAAACCATTTATTATTTTCCTTCCATTTCACAATTATGAGCCACTTTGTGTTGGTCTATCACATAAAATCCCAATAAAATACATTTACGTTTTTGGTTGTAACATGATAAAATGTGGAAAATTTCAAGGGGTGTGAATACTTTTTCAAGGCACTGTATATCCGCGCCTAAACACTCAACATATAATAAGAAGCTGCTAGCACATTTGTTGATCTCAAACATAAATAATATAAAATATAGATTGCAGCGCTCTACAGTTCAATAAAGATTTATGTCCAATAGCATTAAAAATGTTTAAACAAGAGAAGAAATCAAATATTGTTAAAATAAATGACACATATAAAGAAATGTCCTTCAACTCTAGATGAAAAATGCTGACTCAAACAGAATAAAGTGTGAATGAATTCACACATAGAATAAGTTCATCCAATAAAGGAGAATGACAGCTCAGAAAGAAAGTACAAATCCAAACTGGAGACCGCCACCAGAAATGGAGTATACATTTGTAATGCATCATGTGAGTGCCTTTTTAACCACTTCAGCACAAGAAGGTTTACACCTCTTCATGACCAGGCCAGTTTTTTCCGTACGGCACTTCAATATTTTAACTGACAATTGCGCGGTCGTGCAACGGTGTACCTAAATAAAATGTATGTATTTTTCCCCCCACAAACAGAGCTTTCTTTTGGTGGCATTTGATCACCTCTGCTGTTTTTATTTTTTGCGCTATAAACAAAAAAGATCGACAATTTTGAAAACAAAAAACCCCAATATTTTTTACTTACTCGTCCATGGACGCCCTCTTGGCAATTCAGGTCCATGCTGTAGCCATCTTTCAGCTATAGCGCGGCTCTGTAGTGGTTAAACATGTTTAATGCTATTGGATATAATCTTTATGGAACTGTAGAGAGCTGCAATCTATATGTTTCTATGTTTCTATTCCCAACGCACAGGTTTCTGTAGAGATGGCTGTATATGTAAGTGGGTGCTAAAGCGACCACCGTCTGGAACCATGTATAGTCAGAGAGAGAGATGTAACCAGCACACCAAGATCTCCAAAATGGGTCCAAAGCTTTATTCAGAGATCACATTGTTAAAGCAAATAGCAGCGTTTCTGAACCATGCAGGACCCCTTGCATGACCCATGCCTAATGAAGGGGTCCTGCATGGCTCTGAAACATTGCTATTTGCTTTAACAATGTGATCTATGAATAAAGCTTTGGACCAATATTGGAGATCTTGGTGTGCTGGTTACATATCTCTCTCTCTGATGAAGAGGTCCTGCGCGGCTTTTGAAATGTTGCACTTTTTCCTTTGTGATGTGATCATTCTCTTTAATAAATAAATCTTTCGGAGGATACTAAACGATCCGTGGTGTGCTGGCAAATATATGCATTGAGCTGTGATGCCTCCAGTCTCCAGCTGGCAGTTGCTGCAGCACCCACTACTTCTGAGCCTATTTCAAGAATGTGTACGATGGCAAGATTGACAATATCTATTTACATAGCACAAGGAACTTGCAATATGAATGCATACAAAATGTTCTTTGTGTATTGCATTCAAAATTGCTGTCTAGTGATACAAGGATTAATACGCTGTGCTGTGTCTACCGTTTAGCCTGTGGAGCTTCCCGTAGCAGGGATATTTAAAGTGGTTCTAACGGCATAACATTTTTTTTTTTTTAACTTAATGCAGCTCTACAATAAGGTAAAAACCTTCCATGATCAGCTCCACCCTAAATACTTACCTGAGCCCGATCTCGATCCAGCGCTGTACCCGTCTGCAGCAGAGCTATTCTCTCTCCCTCTGCTCACAGAACACAGAGGCAGCAGTGGGAGCTCCTGCTGCTGTCAATCAAATATTGTGAGTGGCCTGGGCCGAGCTACTCTGTGTCTAATGACGCTGCTTTAAGCAAGTAGGGTTTGGGCCAGAGGAGGAGATTGATTGTGGGAGTAAGAAGGACCATACACTAGGAGATGTAGAGCTGCATCTAAATGAGGTCATCTCTTGGCGGAACCCTAAAACGGGACTGTCAGCGAGCAAATTTAGCAGCCTTTGGGAGGAGTTGTATATCTATGCCATTTACTCAGCAAATGCAGTTGCTGCTTAAGTAAATCATCCGCTCTGATTACTGAGAATACAGAGTGAGAGTGAAATCCTACAGTGTATAGGAATGGAAAAAGTATGAACCTTTATGCCAACCTTCTAGGTACTGGAGAGTGACAAGTAAAAGGGAAGGAAAGCAGCCAGTTCAGGAGAGGAGATGGTGGTGGCCAGTCTGTTAGAGCTCTGGCATCAGAGGCGGTCGCTTAAGGCCTCGCCCAGCCTGGCAGAGACCCTAAGTTAGGGCCCGCTGGATTGCAGCACCCTCTTATGGACTGAGCCAGGAACACAAGTGTGCAAGGCATCAAGAAGTTTACTTCCATGCCTTCGGGCTAAGGAGTAAATTGTAACGTGTGTAAAGAACTGGCGGAGGAAAATCAGTGTTCTACACTATTTCCCTTAAAATGACTTTGTAGTCAGTGCCGAGATGGAAATCACTGGCAAGTGAAGAGATGATATCCTTCCGGTGTGGGGCCCAGTGTAGCGCTTTGGCCTCTGGCCATAAGGGGTGCTGAATCACACAAAAAAGGTAGGATCATCATGGTAACACTTAATAATAAAGATCAACCTGACAGCACAGGTTCCCCTGTGTTGCCATCAAAACCCTGTGAACAAAAAAAGTGAACTGTGAAATCACAGCACATGAAAAACATGCATGAGGGTACAGTATGCATGGCGTTAGGGATGGAGCCCTCATGGGCTCACTGGGGGGATTTATATGGGAGGGTGGACATGGTGTCTTTCTTCTTTTTTTCACACGATTTTACTTGGAAGACACTTCTTTGGTAAGCACTGCAGATACCACATACCCTATGGGTTCCCACTCTGTACACTTTCACATATTGCACTTAGGCATTGTCTGCCTTTTATCTGTCCTAGGTTTGTCACTGTTATTATTTCTTTCATTCCTTATTTCTCATCTCACCTACCCATGCACTTCCTTGTTATTCCTACTCCTCTCCCCAACCCTCATGTCCGCAGCATTGTGTACTTGCTTTGCAATATGCATCGACCCCTATTGTATACCCACTGCTGCTTATTAGATAGGTAGACCAACATTTATGCATTATAATCATAATTACTCTCCTACAAAATTACATTGCAGTTGCCTACCCAGATGTTACATAGTTACATAGTCAGCGAGGTTGAAAAAAGATATAAGTCCATCAAGTCCAACCTATGTGTATGTTTTTATGTTAGTATTACATTGTATATCCCTCAATGTTGTGGTCCTTTAGATTTTTTTAAACTATCTGTACTCCCAGCAGAAACCCCTGCTTGTGGAAGAGAATTCCACATCCTCACTGCTCTTACCATAAGGAACCCTCTATGCAGTTTAAGGTTAAACCGCCTTTCTTCTATTTTTAGTGAATGGCCGCATGTCTTTGTGTACTCCCTTGCACTGAATAGTTTTGTCCCTATTGTGGGGTTACCAGTACAGTATTTGTAATCATATCCCCTCTCAAGCGTCTCTTCTCCAGAGAGAATAAGTTCAGTGCTTGTAATCTTTCCTCATAACTAAGGTCCTCCAGTCCCTTAATAAGCTTTGTTGCCCTTCTCTGAACCCTTTCCAGGTTTTTAACTAATTTTAACTTTTGATCTCATGTCACTGTACTGGCTGGGCTGTTATGTTTTTACTTTTTCTTATGTCCAATAAACCATGTTACTATTGTTTACCATCATTTTTGTTGGCCCCCTTACTTGCCTCATTTAAAGTCCCACGGGGCAAATTTTGTTTTTGTTTGTTCAATGTATAGGGATGGAGGCATGTTATGGGTAGTACCAGACCCTTTCTCTTTTTGAGGGAACAGTATGGTCCAACCTCTGAAGAGGAAGGGCCTCAATCTCTGAGCTCCTTGCGTTTACCAGCCACACACACATACAAAGGCCAATTTAGACAGGAGCCAATTTACCTACCAGCATGCCTTTGGAGTGTGGAAGGAGATCTTAGAAACCGGAGGAAGCTTACACAAGGACAGGGAGAACATGCAAACTCCATCCTGATAGTGTCTTGGCTGAGATTTGAACCAAGGACCCCAGACAGTCATTCTGGTGAAAAGGCCAAACTGTGTTTTATCTTCTCCACACATCAAACATTTTGTAATATCCCAAAAACACAAAGAAAACACATAAAAATGGATACCTGTAAAATCATGACGCTGCTTCCCAGCTCTGCTTTGTGGTATGCATAAAGAAAAAATATGGGCTTTAACTGGTTCCCAGCCACGCTATAGCCAAAAGATGGTTACAGTGTGGCTCACCAGTTCTGGGAGGGTATCCATGCACATCCTCCCGAGAACTTCCCACGCGCCCCCATGGGAAGTTCTGTGATTGCTATGGGCCAATCACAGCTATGGGTAAAGGGCCAATCACAGCAGCCCTTTACCATGTGATCAGCTGTGTCCAATTACAGCTGTCACAGATGTATACAGACTTTGCCGGGTTATCGGCTGTTATCAGCTCTCCTTTTTGTCTCTGTGTGAGGAAAGGAGAGCTGAAGGGGTGAAAGTGCCCAGTATTGAAGTGGTTAAAGCCTAATACGCTATATGGCCAAACTGAGTTTAGGTGTGACAGTCAGGTAAATATAAACTTTTGGCCATATAGAGGGGGATTTACTAAAACGGGAGCACTCATAACCTGGTGTAGCTCTGCATGGCAGCCAATCAGCCTCCAACTTCAGCTTGGTCAGTTAAACTTTGACAATAAAACCTGGAAGCTGATTGGTTTCTATGTGAAGCTGCACCGGATTTCGCACTCTCATTTTTAATAAATCCACCCACAGTGTATTTTATCAAAATGATATGTAATCATAATTAGGTCCATGCATGCAATAAGAAAATAAAAATATTTGTTTCTGTCGATAGTTTTTTAATTTAATGTGTAAATGGTGCAGCTAATCTGTCAGCCGTAGTTGCACATTACATCGGCATGCTGTGCTTCCTGATTAGTAATGAAGTACAGTTCAAACTGGGTGAAAATCACACAGTCTCCTGGTAGACTATCCTGTGGTTTTATCTCAGCAGTTACAGCAAGGGCAACAGCTAACCTTTTCAGATATAGACATCCACCAGCAGGAAGATATAAGTATCTACATAAAGGGGCGGCTGGTGCTCCATTTTTTGGTGGGGGGGGCAGAAAACAAACCCCCCAACCCGTTCGCCCTATCGTCAGCCCATCCTTACCCCATCCAGGTCGTGGGCAGCTTCTGCGGCTTCCCACAGCTTCTCCTCCTGACCAATCCAGTCGCTTCTCCTCTCCGGCCTATTTAGGACAGGAAAGGGGTCCTAAGACCGGATTGGCAGGGAGGAGAAGCAGGAAGACAATAACGAATGTTGATTTGCTAATGTCAGAAGTGGGTGGGCTCAATCTTTTGAAGCCAATTAGAGCTTCGGGCTCTAATCGTGCTTCAAAAAAACCCAAAAAACCTTGTAGAAATCTATGCATTTGGCACCCCGCATGGAGATTAGAGGCCGGCGCATAGAGATTAGGGGGACAGCTCCCTTTATGGACTGGCCACCACTGTCTACCTGTTTAATTATTTTAGGCATATATATAGTGCCTGCAATTTACACAAGGTATTAGAGACTAATCAATCTCCTCAGTCCCTGCCCTCAAGGAGCTCACAATCGAAATACATACACACCGATACGTACTGGGGCCAATTTAGATAGAAGCCAATTAACCCAACAACTTGTCTTTAGTGTGGGATGAAATCCTATGCCAACACAGGGAGAACATGCAGACTCCATGCAGGTAGTGCCCTGGCTGGGATTCCAACTAAGAACCCCAGTGGTTCAAGGCAGAAGCGTTAACCACTAAGATGCTGTACCATGAAATACCAGCAAAAAAATATGGAACAGCAAACAAGTGAAAATGTGTAAATCCCAACAAGGATTACAACCAGGTGAACATAGAATTATAACATAAGGAATAACATAAGAATGGTGACATACTTGGATTGGCTACATGCTGTTCTAAGACCCACCCCACCACTTCACTTTACTTTGCTTACCAATACAGGGATATGAATTAAAGCGGAGTTCCACTCAAAAATGGAACTTCCACTTTAAGCACTCCTCGCCCTCTTACATGCCACATTTGGAATGTAATTTTTTTTGGGGGGGAGTGTGTCCCCAGTTTTCAGAGGTACTTCGCTGGACCGGGAGACAGGTAAGTTACTGTTTATTAAAAGTCAGCAGCTACACTTTTTTAATAAACCAAAAAACGAGTGGAACTCCGCTTTAACTAGCCTTTATACTTCATTCATTAAAATAATTTGACTCCACTTTTGTTCAGAAAAAAAGCATTTCCCTCTGGGTGATCTATGTACATTGCAGGGATTTTAAAAAACTTTGTTGCAGATTCCTAACTTTTGTCATTCTGAATAAATGTTGTTATTCTTTGAAGATCCACTCGATGACATATTTCCACTGCTTGCTTTGACCTATCTTTAAAGAGAAAGTTGGGGATGGGGTTTACTTCCTCTGAATTCCCCTGCAAAGTACAAGCATAATGGGCTACTATGCATCGCATAGTAGCCCATTATGTGTCACTTACCTGCAAACTAAGCCAACGATGTCCCCTGTGCAGGGAGCATTCATCTTCAGCCTCTCTTCCTTCCAGGGCCGCGACTCCGGCTCTGTGACTGGCCGGAGTCACGTGACGTCACTCCCGCGAGTGCACACGGGAGCTGCCAGTCACGGCACGAATGGAGTGAAGAAACGGCACAGCGGGCCGCTTCTTCACTGCGCATATGATGAATGACGTGGGCAATGAAAGTAAACTGTATATCTCCTAAACCGTGCAGGTTTGGTAGATATGCAGGGAACCTACAGGTAAACATTATTATAGGCTTACCTATAGGTTAAAGTGGTTGTCACGGGTTGACAACCACTTTAGTTAGATGGCCATTGCAATCTGTTAAGCCTCATACGGTGTCACCTGGTAGAGCATGTTATCAACTGCACACCTTATATTACCATGATACTAGGGATTTGGGTCCCGCATACACTTGTCCACTGATCACGTTTGGACTACATTTTCATTCTTGTGTTTGCACTTGGATTTGGTGTCAACAAACTTTTTTTTATATTGATATTTTTGATTTGGTGTATCTAATAGGTTATTAGCGCAACTTTATTTCTCTACCCAGATACTGAAAATTGTTACAAACCTCCGTTTTATGTTGCTTTGAAATGAAGTAATATGTGAAACACCTTACTAAGATTTAATATTGTCTAAGGCTGGATTCACACCTGTGCATTTTTAGTGCTTTGTGCATTTTGCAGATTTGCACTGCAGTCCATTTAACATGGTTTCCTATGGAACACGTAGTGCAAACCTGCAAAATGCAAAAAGCACTAAAAATGCATAGGTGTGAATCCAGCCTTAGCCAGCCTTTCTCAGCCACGAAACACTAAGGTTCCTTCAAAGGTTGCTAGGGGAATTAGCACTTTCTGTCTCTGTCTAACCACTGGCACCAATTATATGTTTAGCTATTAGTACAGGGGCATTCTTACCATTGAGCACCAATTTAAGGAGCATTTTCCTACTGACCAGCAATGTAAGGAGGATTCCTCCCACTGACCACCAATGTAAGAAAAATTCCTCCCATTGACCACCAATGTAACCGGGCCCGTTTCCTCATTCACTATTGGCTTAAGGCTTATCTCAAGGACCACCGGTGTAAGGGAACACTTTATTGCCCTCCAAGGTAAGAGGGCACTTTTCACTGATCTCCAATGTAAGGAGACATTTCCACTGACCACCAAATTGGGAAACATTACAATTTTCACTGTCTTTTTTTTTTACTGAAAATTATTTTGGCATTTACATCAGCCCAGAGTGTCAAAAATGCTTATTCTTTTATATTTTCCTATATCTATATTAGGGATGAGCTGAAAGTTTAGTCAGAACACAGGTTTGGACTAAACATTGCTTGTTAAGGAGTTTGTCTGAACATTGGTATTCTAGCTTATTTACTTAGGAGCATAACGTCATATATAGTAGTTTTTTCTTCCACTATCATATGCTACAGCTTCCTTCATCTGCCATGCCCTTAGCAACCAGTGAAACCATCTGGCCCCATTTATTTGCTGTCTAGTAAACCCTAGCCTTTTAAACAAAGGGGCAAGACAGTGGCTGACATCATTGCAAAAACATGACCACATGGCCTCCGGATATATTCTGACCCTTTGTTTACATTTAATTGGACCTGGGCTGTCATTCGCAGCTTGATGAGATCAAACTTGTCCGTCAGTTGGCAGGTTTTTTTCTCTATGTGAGTAGGCAGACATCATTCATATCGATTGACGAGGACCTGCACCACTGGATGATGCAATTGACGATGGATTTATATTGTGGGACATGTTTTTGGTAGTTTTCAGAAAGGGACTTGTCAAAAAGCAAGGTTTTGTTTTATTATTTACATCTTTTTGTGAATGAGTAGGGGTGCTATGTACCCCTTACTTATTCAGATTCTTGGGGGCCTTCCACTCCCAGACCCACACAACCACTAGACTAGGGATGTGGGGAAAAGGCCTACCTCTTCATGTTAGGGGCATATGGCCTGGTATGATTCTGGGGGGGCGTGCGCCCCCTCTCCCCTTTACTCACCTTCCAGGCTGAACAACAATTAATGTTCTGATATAGACTTTTTTTCTTGTTTTTTGCATGGAACCCCCTTGACTTCCATACCATATCCTCATCAAGATTAAGCATCTGTATGCATTTTTAGTAGGATCCACAATTGGAAGGCAGATTGTACATAGAATAACGAAGACACATTTTTAAAATGGACTGTCATTTGGCACACTTTACTTTTTATATTTGATATTTCATAGTTGGCACTTTATATTTGTGGACTGTTACTTGGTGGACTCTATATTTTATAAATTAATTGTTGCACCTTAATTATGTATTATATATTGGCGCTGCATTCTTCTTGCTTTTGGGTTGTATAAATTGTCCCACATGGGCATTACTGGTTTTTAACATGCAGCTCCCATTGACTTCAATAGGGTTCAGATTTGGCATCTGAACTCCAGTAAAGTTTGCCGAACCCACCTCAATCCAACTCAGATATTTTCAGCTCATCCCTAAACGTACTGTTCACGCTAAGGTACCATGAAGTGTAGATATCATAATTATAAGCAGGGGTTCTTTGAGTCTTAAAAGGTATTTGAAAAGTTCCTCTATGCTAAAAAGATTGAGAAAGTTGGTCTAAGCAGGTCATATATTTATATCATTAGACTGGCTAATGTTTTATAATCAATGGCAGAATTATTGTTGAATAAAAAGTACTCACTTGACTGTGTGTAAGCATGCACAGGCATTTTCTGTCCTTCTGTTGATGGTTTCAGTTGAGGTAGGAGAGGATCTATAGACAAATAATTACAGCTCGATAATTCTGACCCAGTAGTATTAGAAAATTTCTTTAGATGCCTTGAAAAACAGTTTTTTGGTATTCCCCATTTTTGAACTAGCCATTAGCTTAATGAAATGAATGCATCTTATTTTCACTTTAAGCCAACAAAAAATAAACTGCTATTATCACCAACATTATACGTCTCTTTATTGTATCTGAACTAAGGAGAGAGTCCAAAACCATAAAATGGAAATCTGGTATAAATGCTTTTTGAATTGTTAAACTGAGCCAAGAAAATAATGCTGCAATTCACAATTCAATACAACATCCAAATTAACCAGTTGAGATGAATGCAGTGATTTTGTTGCAATCTTACCAATTTTAAGTCTGCTGAAAGTTTGTCAAAATTAGCCTCATATTTCACCATGGTGCTAATGGCTCCTGAATTCACCCTCTGCAAACTGCCATAGACACTTACAAATTTAAAGTCCAAACAGTTAGGCATGCCTCTAAACCACATACTGGAAAGTTCAACTGAAGCCCATAGTAGACAAACTACGAATCACCGACTTAGTATATCAATCTAAATTAGAATATATGTATATATATATATATATATACAGGTGCATCTCATAAAGTTAGAGTACCAACCAAAAAGTTAATTTATTTCAGTAATTCAACTCAAAAAGTGAAACTCGTATATTTTATATAGATGCATTACACACAGAGTGATGTATTTCGAGCATTTTTTTCTTTTAATTTTGATTATTATGGCTTACAGCTAGGGAAAACCCAACATTCAGTATCTCACAAAACTAGAATATTACATAAGACCAATTAAAAAAAAGGATTTTTAATACAGAAATGTTGGCTTACTGAAAAGTGTATCCATGTACAGTATAGTATGCACTCAATACTTGGTCGGGGCTCCTTTTGCATGAATTACTGCATCAATGCGGAGTGGCATGGAGGTATCAGCCTGTGGCATTGCTGAGGGGTTATGGAAGCCCAGGTTTCTTTGATAGCGGCTTTCAGCTCATCTGCATTGTAGAGTTTGGTGTCTCTCATCTTCCTCTTGACAATACCCCACAGATTCTCTATGGGGTTTAGGTCAGGTGAGTTTGATGGCCAATCAAGCACAGTGATACCATGATCATTAAACCAGGTATGGGTACATTTGGCAGTGTGAGAAAGTGCCAAGTACTGCTGGAAAATGAAATCAGCATCTCCATAAAGCTGGTCAGCAGATGGAAGCATGAAGTGCTCTTGAATTTCCTGGTAGAGGGCTGCGCTGACTTTGGACTTGACACCAGCAGATGACATGGCTCCCCATATCATCACAGACTGTGGAAAATGTTGCATTTCATTTGGAAGTCAAGGTCCCAGAGTCTGGAGGATTGAGGAGAGGCACAGAATCCAAGTTGCATGAAGACCGGAGTGAAATGTCCACAGTCAGTGATGATTTGGGGAGCTTTACTTTTTACATTGAATTACTGAAATAAAGTAACTTTTTGATGATATTTTAATTTTAAGAGATGCACATATATTATATATATATATATATATATATATACCACCCTCCTTGATAGGGGCTAGGCAGTGTATATAGTTTTTGGCTGTCTGCTTAACAGAGAGCAGTGATTGTTTAGTGTGGTCTGCTCAGTGTGCTCTGGGTGCGGCTCATGCTGGCTTTATGTTTCACACTGATCCAATAGGAAGAAGGCATATAGGACAGTGGGAGGAAACCTAGCAGATGACAGCATGGATGCAGATACAGTCTTGGCTAATTAGAAGGGGACATGCCCCATGGAATGCTGGGTGCCTGTATTTAAGTCTGAGTAGCACATGGGCTCAGGGTTCCAATCCAACCCACCTCTGAGGAGAGAGCTTCTAGTGGGGAGGAGGCGGCTGCCTCTCCCCACCGTGGAAGGCCATGCGGCCTCAGATGCCAGATCTGAGGTCCTGAAGCCTGAATGCTACAACCCAGATTTTCCGTACAAGCTGACTGAGGGAGGAAGTCTATGGATCTGGTCTGATGTCACTGGCATAGAATGTTGCCTGGAAATTGGAAGGAGGCTACCAGCTGTTCCTGGACATTGAGTGAGTACAGACCCCCTAAAGGGATCCCTGAGACTGAGTGTTGCTAAAATCCCCCTCTTGGTCCTAGAAGTCAGCATACTGGGTGTGTGAGCTAAAGAGGACACTGGCTAGTGTCTTGAAGAAGCAAAGTCTAGTAAATTCTCTCTGTTTAAGCGCTTGCCGACCGCTGGTCGGCAATTGACGGCGACAAAGTGGCTCTGTAACGCAAATCGCCGTCATACGACGGCGGGCACGATACAGAGCCACTGTGAGCGCTCACTGTGTCCGGGGGGGGGGGCCAGGGAGCGGGTGCGGCGGCTTCGATTGCCGCCGGCCACCCGCGATGCCCCCCCCGGAGCGAATGAGCGGAGGTCCGTGTAAGTAAACAAGGACCTCCGCTCTGTGTGAGGGGGAAGGGCTGTGATCACAGCCTTCCCGTACATGAAGGCTGTGACCACTTCCCTTCCCCAGCTAGGCAAGCCCCCCCACAGTTAGAACACGCCCAGGGAACATACTTAACCCTTAGCGCGCCCCCTGCAGGTTAACCCCTTCACTGCCAATGGCATTTACACAGTAATCAGTGCATTTTTATAGCACTGATCGCTGTATAAATGCCAATGGTCCCAAAAAAGTGTCAAAACGTTCCGACATGTCCGCT
>BLSH010328248.1:1434454-1450600 GCA_018402905.1 Glandirana rugosa
AACCCCAAAAATGAATTCTCATCATCCGTAAACGCGACCACTTTTGTGCAAACCAATCAATAAACGCCGATTGTGATTTTTTTTATCGCAAATATGATGAAGAATATAAATCGGCCAAAAACGGTGAAAAAAAATGTTTTTTTATATTTTTTTTTTTGGATTTGTATGTTAGCAAAAAGTAAGAAATTTGGTTTTTTTTGCAAAATTGTCGCTCTTCTTTTGTTTATAGCGGCGATCAGAAATGACGCAGAGGTGATCAAATACCACCAAAAGAAAGCTCTATTTGTGGGAAAAAAAGGACGCAAATTTCGTTTGGGTACAACGTCGCACGACCGCGCAATTGTCAGTTAAAGCGACGCAGCGCCAAATCGCAAAAAGGGCTCCGGTCCTAAAGCAGCAAATCCTTCCGGTCCTTAAGTGGTTAAAAAGGGACTTGCTTCACTCTATTCAGCCTGCTGCATAGTGCTACTGACAGTCTGCTACACTGATCTATAGGGAAGCTGTTCCTGCTTGTGAATAGTTCATTTGGAGAATCCTACTAATTCCTTTCTCCTGTAAAAGACATTCCCTGGACTGGTCATTGAAGATAATGAGCAGAATAGTGTGTGTACCTGACTGTGTGAAAATACCATGTAACTGGCTGCAGGATAATCAGAGGGAGACCCGGGCACAATAATTCAGCAGCTCCTTCGGGGGTACTGCCACACACACACACACACATATATAAACTTTAGAAACATCTTTTTTATTATAGTTTTTCTTTAAACCATAACACACATTCAAAGCAAGTAAGTATAGCTATTAAAAGACATTAGCCATTGTTTACTGATCCATCGTTGTATATATTATTGATAATTGAAAGTGCAGCAATCCCCAAAATAAATGTGCACATCACGTTATGTATCTACACATATTGATAAACTTATTACGATCAATGCATTAATCCATCTAATGTCAAATGAAAATTAAGGACAAAACTTTCAGAGGTTAAACCAAAGGAGATACGTTCAATATACATCTCCAAGGATCACTTGCCACTACCAATATTTGTAGGTCTCAAGGTGAATTTAACCCAAACCAAACATATATCCTTATGGGGCTCTACAGGAACCATCAAGTCATAATACATAAGGCTTAATAAAACCATAATCTCAAAGGCCCAGATGCATATGTAGCCATGTAGTAAAAGCAAGGTCCACTCCATGTATCAAGGCTTCAGAGTAAGGATCCACCATCCATTGCAGAATACAAAGTCCATCAAAATTAAAGGAAAACACTGCTACCAGATCTGTAAGGAAGGGTATGGAGATCTATATTCAGCCTGCATTCACATAGGGGCGACCCGACTTCGGTGCGATTACGCTAGGCGACTTCAGTGCGACTTCCAGCGCGACTTCCAGTGCGACTTCAAGGACCTCAGGCGACTTTACAACACGACTTTTGCCAGGCGACTTTGCCTTGACCAATCATAGAAGGGAGGGAGGGGGCTGACTAAAAATATATTCTATTCTTTTAACTGTAAAGTCGCTTCCATGTAGATAGGGATCCGACTTGGAGGCGACTTCTATTGAATGCTATGGGCAAAAGTCGGATAGAAGTCGCCTAGAAGTAGTACAGGAACCTTTTCAGAAGTCGCCTTGAAGTCGGAGCGACTTCAGTCGTGTATATTAAGACGGCTCCCATTCATTTCAATGGGATTTCAAATGTCAATCGACTTGGGGCGACTTGAGGCAACTCAAGTCGGATGGCAAGTCGCCCCTATGTGAACGGGCACTCACGAATGGTGTAGAGCTTTCCACATCCATAGTTATATAGCTACAGTGCCCTGAAAAAGTATTAATTCCCCTTTACAACAAAAAACGTAAATGTATTTTATTGGGATTTTATGTGATAGACCGACACAAAGTCGCACATAATTGTGAAGTGGAAGGAAAATGATAAATGGTTTTCAAAATGTTTTACAAATAAATATGTGAAAAGTGGGGTGTACATTTGTATAGCGCCCCCCTGAGTCATTACTTTGTAGAACCGCCTTTCCCTGCAATTACAGCTGCAAGTCTTTTTGGGGAGGTCTCTACCAGCTTTGCACATCTAGAGAGGACATTTTTGCTCATTCATCTTTGTAAAATAGCTCAAGCTCTGTCAGATTGGATGGAGAGCGTCTGTGAACAGCAATTTTCAAGTCTTGCCACAGATTCTCAATTGGATTTAGGTCTGAACTTTGACTGGGCCATTCTAACACATGAATATGCTTTGATCTAAACCATTCCATTGTAGCTCTGGCTGTATGTTTAGGGTCGTTGTTCTGCTGGAAGGTGAACCTCTGCCCCAGTCTCAAGTCTTTCGCAGACTCTAACAGGTTTTCTTCTAAGATTGCCCTGTATTTGGCTCCATCTATCTTCCCAGCTCTGACCAGCTTCCCTGTCTCTGCTGAAGAAAAGCATCCCCACAACATTATGCTGCCACCACCATGTTTCACAGTGGGGATGGTGTGTTCAGGGTGATGTACAGTGTTAGTGTTCCACCACACATAGCATTTTGCTTATAGGCCAAAAAGTTCAATTTTGGTCTCATCTGGCCCCAGCACCTTCTGTCCCTCACATGGCTTCTTGCAAACTGTAAACAGGACTTCTTATGGCTTTTTTTCAACAATGGTTGTCTTCTTGCCACACTTCCATAAAGGCCAGATTTGTGGAGTGCATGACTAATAGTTGTCCTGTGGACAGATGATTCTCCTACCTGAGCTGTCGATCTCTGCAGCTCCTCCAGAGTTACCATGGGCCTCTCGGCTGCTTCTCTGATTAATGCTCTTCTTGCTTAGCATCTGTCAGTTTAGGTGGACGGCCATGTCTTAGTAGTTTTGCAGTTGTGCCATACTCTTTCCATTTTTGGATGATGGATTGAACAGAGCTCCGTGAGATGTTCGAAGCTTGGGATATTGTTTTATAACCTAACCCCAATTCTCCACAACTTTATCCCTGGCCTGTTTGGTGTGTTCATTGGCCTTCATGATGCTGTTTGTTCATTAATGTTATCCAACAAACCTCTGAGGGTTTCATAGAACAGCTGTATTTATACTGAGATTAAATTACACACAGGTGGATTATATTTACTAATTAGGTGACTTGTGAAGGCAATTAGTTCCACTAGATTTTAGTTAGGGGTATCAGAGTAAAGGGGGCTGAATACAAATGCACCCCACACTTTTCAGATATTTATTTGTAAAAAATGTTGAAAACCATTTATCATGCCCTTCCCCTTCACAATTAAGTGCCACTTTGTGTTGGTCCATCACATAAAATCCCAATAAAACGCATTTACATTTTTGGTTGTAACATGACAAAATGTGGAAACTTTCAAGGGGTATGAATACTTTTTCAAGGCACTGAACATGGTGAGTCTGGTTGAAAAAAGACACAGGTCCATCCAGTTCAACCGATAAAAGGGAAAACATATACAATCCTATGCCCATAGGTGTGCGCAGCCTATTGCATTAGGTTGTGCATCCCAAAGCAGTATATTTATATACATACATACATACACATACAGACACACACACTCTTATAGCAAATCCGGTTCAGTGAAAGAGAAGTACGGTAGCTCTTCAATAATGGTGGAACTGGTCAGAGGGAGATATTTCCCATCTCTCCACTGGCACGCAGAGCAGAGTGATTAGGGTGTGCCCAGGCACACCCCCTGCGCACGCCTATGCCTATGCCCACAGTTGATCCAGAGGAAGGCAAAAAAACCCATACAGTATATGATCAAACACTGGGATTGATTTACTAAAACTGGAGTGAAAAATCTGGTACAGCAGCTTCTAACTTCAGTTTGTTCGATTAAGCTTTGACAAAAAACCTGGAAGCTGATTTGTTCCAATGCAGAGTTGCACCAGACTTTGCAGTCACCAGTTTTAGTAAATCAACCCCACTATCATAATATCAAAATGTGACACGTGATGTAAATCAAAAACAAATAATTTATAATAAAATATTATAAAATAATAATAGAGTCTCTCAAAATATCTTGCGTTGTGCTTCTCTGTTTTTGCCATCACTCGTGGGCATTTATCCTGCACCTTCCTGTGTCCCCACCACAAGTTGTGCTCTCACTGGTCTCCATGACCTTATATACTATGTAGGGTTATACAAGGCTTGTGTCCCCCTTAGTGGACATATATTTTCTCCACTTGTGGCCCCTCTGGTAGTTCTCCCCGGTGGTAATTCCTTTTGCTGGGCTCTGTTCAGATACCAATTCCTCTTATAAATAGTTTGGATACTGCCCTTTTAAGACACTCTCTAACTTTCTCCTTTGCTCAGCACCATACATGAAAACCACTACATAGCGCTTTATCCTTATACATTTTTATTCACTCACTCCCAAACTTACAAAGTAACTCTCACGTTAAAAAGGTGCTAAACTGCACCAAAGATAACCAGCATGAATGTATACAATCCTCCTTCTACAACAATGCAATTTCCTTCTGTGTTTTACCAATCCTCTGCTTTTCCTAAGCATCATGGCGTCATCCAATTAGCCCCGCCCTTATGTGTTTCGTCACACGGTCATGAGACTTCATCAGGGGGATCTGATTGGATGCCATTTTGGCCATTCTTATATAGATCTGGATGGGCACCATTTTGTTGTGGATTTCCCATCCAAATTACCACTTTTATTAACCACTTCAGCCCCGGAAGGATTTCCCCCTTTAGGACCAGAGCCCTTTTTGCTATTTGCCACTGCATCGCTTTAACTGACAATTGCGCGGTCATGCGACGTTGTACCCAAGCAAAATGTGCGTCCTTTTTTTCCCACAAATAGAGCTTTCTTTTGGTGGTATTTGATCACCGCTGTGTCATTTCTGATCGCCACTATAAATAAAAGAAGAGCGACAATTTTGCAAAAAAACCCAAATTTCTAACTTTTTGCTAAAATACAAATCCAAAAAAAAATATAAAAAACATTTTTTTTCATCGGTTTTGGCCGATTTATATTCTTCCTTATATTTGTGATAAAAAAAATCGCAATCAGCGTTTATTGATTGGTTTGCGCAAAAGTGGTTGCGTTTACGGATGACGAGAATTCATTTCTGGGGTTTTTCTTTATTTATTTTTTTTTACTAGTAATGGCGGCGATCTTGGATTTTTAGCGGTACTGCGATATTTCAGCGGACATGTCGGAACATTTTGACACTTTTTTGGGACCATTGGCATTTATACAGCGATCAGTGCTATAAAAATGCACTGATTACTGTGTAAATGCCATTGGCAGTGAAGGGGTTAACCTGCAGGGGGCGCTCTAAGGGTTAACTGTGTTCCCTGGGCGTGTTCTAAATGTGTGTGGGCTGCCCTAACAGGGGAAGGGAAGTGACCACAGCTTCCGTGTAGAGGAAGGCTGTGATCACAGCCCTTCCCCCCTCACAGAACGGAGGTCCGCGTTTACTTACACGGACCTCCATTCTTTCACTCTGGGGGGGGCATCGCGGGTGGCCGGTGGAGATCGAATCCGCTGCACCCGCTCCCTGGCCCTCCCCGGGCGCGCGCGCACTCACTGTGCGCGATCTCGCAGCCGCCGCCATCATTTGCGCAGGAGAGCCACTCTGTCGCCGTCAATTCAGCGGTCGGCAAGCGGTTAAGCACCCATTTCGCAGCCTCCATTGCTCCTTCATAATTAATGTTGGTGTAAAGCAGGGATAAGCAATTAGCGGACCTCCAGCTTTTGCAAAACTACAAGTCCCATCATGCTCTGCCTCTGGGTGTCATGCTTGTGGCTGTCAGAGTCTTGCTATGCCTCATGGGATTTGTAGTTCTGCAACATCTGGAGGTCCACTAATTGCATATCCCTGGTGTAAAGGGATGCTACATCCGCTGTTACCATTTTTGTTTGCTCTGTGACTTTTACTCCCTCCAGCAATTGTAATAGTGGTGACTAACAGACTACAGAAAAATGGCACCTATATGTATTGTAAGGCGACAGACATAACAAAATGGGTAAATTCACAGCAAGATGGCACAGGAAGTGAGGGGAAATCCCTCTAAGGGCCTCTATCAACAGGCTTTTGTTTGCTTCAAGCAGGTTTGCAGGTAATCAGGAGATCTCCTGCAGGTCAAATGCAGCTCTCAATAAATATTGAATAGTTTTAGAAGTACCACAAACTGTTAGCAGATAGTAGTAAAAACCCGATTGTTACCAAAACAAGATTTTTTTCCTTCTATCCCTATCCTAGTGACAGCAATAAATTGTGTCAAATTCCTCTACAGGGACAGAGAAAGCAATAGGAACCTGAAGACATTTTAACCCTTCCCATTTCACTTTAATGAAATTAAGCACTGCTTACCCACAAAGGTTATAGGCAACGAAGGAACATTTTTCTTCTTCCCATTTGTTAACTGTGACCACAAAAGCCTTTTTGTCGTTGCTTCATTTTGTTTCTCAATCAGCTCACTGTCCACTCTTAGGGGAGTTACAATGACAGGCACTTCATGTTTAGGTGGAGTTGTTTTCAATGGGCTATGCCCCGTAATCAGAGTTTCAGGAGATCTATTCAGAGTTGAGATCCATGGTGAAGGACCTTTTTCTATTGCAGAAACATCTTCATTGGAAGTTATATTTTTTTCAGTGACAGAGACAGCAATTTTTTGTTGAGTTTTTTCTGTCCAAAAGGGCACTACAGTATGTGGTCTTTGTAACATCTCAAGAGCAGCAATCGTTGTCCAGCCTGGTAATTTATGTGACGATGCTTCTTGTGTTTTATGGGTCAAAAATGATACACTGTGTTCTCTTAAGACATTTTGTGGTAGCAACGATATTTTGTCAGAAGGCGGGTGGCCTTTTTGTTCAATGGTTTCCACCAACAAAGGTAGTTTAGAAGGAGCAATTTTGTGTTCTTTTACAGCAAATCCATGTACCAATTGTGGAAGCTTGGTAGGAATCTGATTTTGACCTTCCAAATTATATTCTTGAGTGTCCGAAAAATATGTATTTTGTCTTGCCTTTGAAATACCAGGAATATCCATTGGGGTTGTTGTAGGAAACACTTTCTGGATGGGTTCATCATTTCCTGACAGGTTAATTGTGATAACTTGGTTGCCAGCAACTTCTAAAGGAGCACTTGGAGAAGCTAAATAGAAATGCAAAATATTTAAAAAAGCATAAAAGATGTGCATAACATAAAGCCCAAAACAAAATGTAATATACAGTATTGCAGCTTACCAGCCCTTAAATGCGATGGCCAGTGCTGGGGCAAGATCTTTTGGTGCCAAAGGCGACAATGACAAACTAGGCCCTCACCCCCAAATGAAACTTCATCTATACTTACAGCTGCTCTCCATCACTCGCATTACTGCCTGAGCTCTGCCTCCTGTTATAGGAGCGTGAGCCCACTATAAACTGCACAGTGAGGGATCTAGGTTACGCTCTCCTTATGGGAGTCTAATGCCTGTTGATCTGATGTGGAGCTGAGGCGGTGATGCTAGCATTGGGGAGCGGCTGCAAATACAAATTATCATTTGTGAATAACCCAGGTGAATTGACTTTGTCCCTGATAGAAGAGGATTAACTGCTTGAGATCACAAATGATGATGGCCTTAAAAGTATGTTTGAGACAACTACAAATCACCATACGTGTTGGATTAAAGTCAAGGTGGAATATCATGAGATTGTCACAAAAGCACTGAAAAGCCCCTTCCATTTCCAACATCCTATCTTTTCTAAAGCAGGGTTTTCTGCAACCAAAACAAGATTATGGAGTAGAATGGACAAAAGCAACATACTTTGTGTGTCATTAACTCCCATCACCCCCAGATGGGACCATTTAGTTGCAGGAAAACAAGCTCAGGACTCCTGCTGATTCTGCATTATGCTGAGTTGTATAATCATTTCATTATACAGGGTGGGCCATTTATATGGATACACCTTAATAAAATGGGAATGGTTGGTGATATTAACTTCCTGTTTGTGGCACATTAGTATATGTGAGGGGGGAAACTTTTCAAGATGGGTGGTGACCATGGTGGCCATTTTGAAGTCGGCCATTTTGAATCCAATTTTTGTTTTTTCAATAGGAAGAGGGTCATGTGACACATCAAACTTATTGGGAATTTCACAAGAAAAACAATGGTGTGCTTGGTTTTAACATAACTTTATTCTTTCATGAGTTATTTACAAGTTTCTGACCACTTATTAAATGTGTTCAATGTGCTGCCCATTGTGTTGGATTGTCAATGCAACCCTCTTCTCCCACTCTTCACACACTGATCGCAACACCGCAGGAGAAATGCTAGCACAGGCTTCCAGTATCCGTAGTTTCAGGTGCTGCACATCTCGTATCTTCACAGCATAGACAATTGCCTTCAGATGACCCCAAAGATAAAAGTCTAAGGGGGTCAGATCGGGAGACCTTGGGGGCCATTCAACTGGATTGGTCCTCGTGGGCCAGTTTGACTTTTATCACAGTCTGGATCATGCATCTTACTTTTTAGAAGACTGAGCATTTCTGAATTCCTTCAGGAACCCTTTTTTCCAGTGCTAAGTTAGATTTCTGGTGCCTGGCACAATTTACATTTTGTTCCAGATCTCAGATTATAATAATCTTTTCCATGCTCTGATCTCTTTAAGGCACATGTGCAAGTGAGCATATTAAATCAGGCCTTTTTATTTGTTTGCTGAATACTGTATGAAGCTGACTGTTTGCTCATGCTTCTCCTGGGAAAATATCTTTGCCTCACTATGGGAATGTTCCTCTAGAATCAAGAACACATGTTCATGAAGACCTAGTCCTCTTGGGTGGAACTTCATCAATGCCAGATTACAGACCTTTATTAAGATAATCACATGGACTATCTATCTATCTATCTATCTATCTATCTATCTATCTATCTATCTATCTATCTATCTATCTATCTATATTCTTAGGTTCTCTTAGGAACGTGTTCTTTCAGAATGCTTCCCTCTCTCTTTCATTCCTCCTACCTTCCTTATCCTTTCCATTTTCTTCACTCTCATCTTTCTCTTTCACCCATTTCTTCTCTACCATCTCTACTACCTCCTTATCTTCCTCTAAAATTGTAATGTACGTACACGTAGCTGCTCATCATGTAATTCCACACAATACATTATTGACATACATTAAGTTCATGGATGTTACTGGATCCTACCTTTTATTTTATCTATTTTTTTTCCTATAACATTAAGAATATTTAAACAATAGAGGTAAATTTACACTTACTTTTTACTGTCCAGAGTTGTGTGGGAGCTTTCATAATAAGTTCTGCATTTTCAGCAGATGTGATCAGGTTTGGTAGAACTTTCTCTACATCTGTGTGAGAAAGAATAGCTTATTATATAGCACATGTATACAACAGAAAAAAACGTAAAAGATAAGTATGGCCAAAGCTTTTTTGATCATACGTCTGTTGTGCGTCACATGGGTGCACTTACTTTTGCTCTCCTGTGACCCAGAGTCAAGTGATAGTGGGCTATTGCCCGCCATCAACTGACAGTGTAGAGCCTCTCCAAGAGGAGAACATTGTCAGGATCCACCTGGCTGCCTGATTGACAGCTGGCTCCGCCTCTCAGCATGCAGCTGATAGCCAGAGCTAGCTGTGCCTGCCCCCTCCCCTGCCTGACACTCCAGTTAGCACCAGAGGAGCAGAGTAGAGAATGGTGACTGACAGTCACCGCTCTCCACTTGGAGTAGACTGAGCAGTCATGTGATTGCTCAGTTCTGTGTCTTAGAGCTGAAGTGGGATAGCTGCAGCATCACACTAATGCTGCACCATGGATGTTGACAGGTGACAGGATGTGAATATGTAGGTTTATTTTTTTCTTAGTAAAAATAGGCTGGGTATGCACCACTCAAGGGGCAACCTGCAAAATCCTATGCTGCTGTAAACTCCTGGGTGCCTGCCTGGTCCACAGCCTAGTCCATGAAAGTGTATAGACAGAAAAGCGGCAGCAATTCCAGAGCATAAAAACAGCTCCTTTATTAACAATCCATTAAAAGTGAAGACATGCCATACACACACGGCCCATGGAGGATCAGCAGGTGTGTTTCACACTCCCGTGCTTAATCATTTCAATGAATAAGCACAGGAGTGTGAAATGCGTCTGCTGATCCTCCATGGGCTGTGTGTGTGTGGGATTGTTAATAAAGGAGCTGTTTTTACTCCCTTGAAGTGCCACTGTTTATCTTCCTTTACACTTATTTTTTTTATTAAGCCCATACTTTTCTTATATGTACAGTGCATTGAAAAAGTATTCATACCCCTTAAAATTTTCCACATTTTGTCACGTTACAACCAAAAACATAAATGTATTTTATTGGGATTTTATGTGATTGACCAACACAAAGTGGCACATAATTGTGAAGTGGAAGGAAAAATGTGGAAAATGTCAAGGGGTATGAATACTTTTTCAAGGCACTGTAGCAATATAATAATTATAATAGTGAGTATTAAACCTTAGTTACTAAATAAATAAGATTTGTTTAATCAAAGGATTGCAGGCTAACCAGTTCTAAGATTTATTCCTTGTCCACAAGGGCGCTGAGGTTCGTACTCCATGAATGGACCGTTTCTTTATGCGGCTGCAGTTGCCAGGCGCTGCATGCGGGAAGCCTATGTAAGTCTATGGGGATGCAAAGGCGACAGGGACACAACCACTTGCCCTAATCTGACAGGCGTACAGCTGCAGGTGAGCATCCACAAATCACCACAGACCGGTCTAGCAGGACAAGAGACCTGATCTTTCTCTGCTGCAGTTTCACTTTCACCTATCAAGGTCTCTTCCCCACCATCACCCTGCAACTGGACATTGAAAAAGGAAACAGCAGACTGAAGAGCACATCTCTCTAGCACTCTGCTCTCTCCTCCCATGTGTATTTTCATGGCATTGCAGCACAACTGATTGGCTCCTTGTGCTGCTTCTCCTTCTCCCAGCCGAAGCTCTGTTGCATAAAATATTGCAGGAGCTAATGTTTAGTCAAATTCTTACAATGCTTGCCTTTAACCCCTACAGATCCGCGCTATTGCCGAAGTACGGCTCCAGCGCGGATCTGAAATGCCGGGACGACGTCCATGGATGTCATCCCCTGTGCACGCTCCTGGCGCGCCCCCTGGCGCTAGTGTGCCCATGGGTCGGGCGGATTCGATGTCCACTCGAGACCCACGATTGCATGACAGAGCTGCAGAACAGGGAACCGCCGATGTAAACACGGTGGTTCTCTGTTCTGTGACAGGGGACATACCAGATCTACTGATCCCTGTCACTGGGATCAGTTAGATCTGTTATGTCCTGACCAGCCCCGCCCCCCCACAGTTAGAACACACCCAGGGAACATTGTTAACCCCTTCACTGCCTCCTGCAGGTTAACCCCTTCACTGCCAATGACATTTACACAGTAATCAGTGGATATTTAAATTTCTGATCGCTGTATAAATGTCATTGGTCCCAAAAATGTGTAAAAATGTGTAAAAAATGTCCGCCATTTCTGCTGCAATATCGCAGTCCCGATAAAAATCGCAGATCGCCGCCATTACTAGTAAAAAAAAAATAATAATAAAAACACCATAAATCAATTGCCATAGTTTGTAGATGCGATAACTTTTGCGCAATATACGCCGTTTTTTTTTTTTTACCAAAAATATGAAGAACAATATATATCGGCCAAAACTGATGAATCATTTTCTTTAATGGATTTGTACAAAAAGTAAAAAATATTGTTCCTTTTTGCAAAATTGACGCTCATTTTTTGTTTATAGCAGCGATCATAAATGAAGCAGAGGTGATCAAATACCACCAAAAGAAAGCTCTATTTGTGGGAAAAAAAGGACGCACATTTTATTTGGTTACAACGTTGCATGACCGCGCAATTGTCATTCAAAATGCGACAGCGCTGAAAGCCAAAAATTGGTCTGGGCAGGAGGGGGGTTTAAGTGCCCGGTAAGGAAGTGGTTAAAAGCACATATAATTATGTATTAATAAATACAGAGCTGCATTAATTTGTGTCTTTTATAAAGTTAAACTTTAAGGTATATTTTACAGTTATGTGCTTATACACTTACTTTTCCCCTTAAATCTCTTGAAGACCACCCTTGCCTGTGTGGGTTAACAATAAATATGAAGAAAATAAATTGGCTTCTACTTCACTACAGCAGTTTAATGAGCTGTTTTCTGCTGCGCTCGCTTGATTGCATGATTGACAAGTTGAAGTGGTTTGAGAAATACAAAGAATACGAACTTATTGAGATGAATGAGCAATTAGGTGCAGGGAACAAGCCAGCCTCGCTGTAGTTATCATGTTATTATTTAATTACAGCGATTTATGAAATTGAAATGTTTCATGTTTATTTTTCTCCCTTCCAGAAAATAATGTCACCGGTACAGAAACATATTAATTAGTTGCTCGAAAAAGAAATAAATAAATAAAAAAGAGATGACTTACCCGTAATGGTAGAATTCGATCGGGGGAAGGTAATATTTACGACGGGCATCTTTTCTGTCAAATCCCAAAAGTCGGATAAATTTCTTCCTAATGAAAAAAAATATATTTCCATAAGTAACCTGACAATCTCCCTGTTTTCGGCACTTGTATTTGTTAAGTGTATTTCAGTTACCTGTTCTGCCTGTCATAACACAGAAATATATGCAGTCTGATTCATTGCTCTGGCTTACTGAAAGAAAAGAAGACATTGCTTATTAATCAGGAAAAACAACCTCGTTCGGAACATTAGAATTCAATATTCTGTTAATTTCATGAGTTTTGCATTCAGAATAAATCTACTGGAAAGGGTGAGCAAGAAAGGAAAAGTTTTACTATTGCAACAAGAGATTAAAGAGAAAGTAAAGCTGCAACTTTTTAATAGAGTTTAGGAAGTTATGTGGAAGGGATAGAACCTCTATCAGGTTTTTGTTGCCATATGTATCCCATCCTTGCCCTTGATGACGTCAGTTCTGACAAAACGTGTAGGGTGGAGTCATCGCTTGTGATGTTGCCAGGCTCTTCTTGACTAGGAAGTGTTTGGATCACATCCCGGGACCAGAGTTTTTCTGATGATTTGAAATGTATCTTTTTATCCATGTGCGTGGTTAGTACTTTTAATAAATAGTGTTTTTAAGGGTTTTACGCTATGTGGTGGTCCTTGGCTCTTTTTTTAGGTACCTATGGAATGTCTTCTCTAATTGGATGAGATACTATTATGAGTAACCATGTGGATCTGCAGCTTGTGGACAGTATCCAGGTGAATCCATACACCTTGTAATACAAGCACATTTACTCTGGTAAGAGTCTCATTTTTTCCTAAGGTGGTGGCACAACACTGGTGTTTAGAACGGATGATGGAAAGCCACTATCCCTAATACTTTCATTTTTCACTTTTAACTTCCACATTGATCACCTTGGGACTTCTATTTCTTTATGATATGAACTATATGTTTTGATCTATTTATTTTAATATGTGCACACATTAGCACAGCAATTTTATTTAATGAATCTGTATATACAATTTGGGTCTAGTTGGCATTGCCAATTGCTGTTTTTTTTTTTGTAGATCCTTGTAGCGCAATTTCTTTCCTATTTTTAATTTCTGCCATATGTACCCCCACCAGCAATAGGTATTTTCTTGTTAAAAAATGTTATTACTTATTTCGAGAACAGGTACATACAAAATGTCTCACAGATAGTAACGTAATAACAATAGAGCAAGTACAGGGTTGGGATTGGATCCGTACATAACATCAAATCTCTGGCAGTTGGTTTAAGAAGAGATACATACAGATGAAGCAAAAAGAGGTAACTTCTGGGAGTACGTACTCACTGGCGGGATTTACCAGAGTAGAGGGGATTTGGGGTTACCCATCTGCCCTGGTGCCCCTATGGGAGCAAACTGCGCCTGGACAGGTGGGCGACCCTATATGTCATCAGAGAGGAGATAGTAGGCTAATGACCTGCTCATGCCTGGCGGGGACGTTATAGTGAGACATGCTATCATTGTAACGGAATACAAGGAGGAGAAAGTGGAAGGAAGAAAAAGAGATAGGGATAGAAGAGGAGAGGTGAGATGAAGGGTAGAGGGTGTCCTGGGGTGCTCTGCGCTTCGTAAGGGATGAATTATGAGGGTCTTGTGTCTAGGCTTTGTGGTTTATATAACGTAGAGGCCATAGGTGAGTTCAAGGGGTGAGAAGACTGTAGTCAAAGTTGGAGGGCACAAAGTGGTCCATCCACGGTTTCCACATTTTTTCTTGGGCTACTGCCTTGTCTCCAGCAGTAGGTATTTTAACCCTAAAATGAATATTTAAGTTATGCAGTTCTCAAGCAATAAGCTATCTTTTATATGTTGCTTCTTCTTGCATGTGCAAGAAGAAGCAACTGCTTTATAGAGTGCTGCTCCAGACTCCGGTCACCTCCCCACTCTGGGCTTTGACAGGTGCCGGTGCTCACTTTGATCACCGTGTTTCATTCACAGCCCTTCTCATAGCATCTATGAGTAAGGTTTTAGCTGAAACATGTTAGTGTGTTACTGCTGTATCCTGCCATGCAACCAATAAAGAATTGAAGCAATGAATGTTACTGAGTAGCTGGCTTCAATATATTCGATGATCATTGCTACATTCCAAAGGCACTTGGGCCAGAACATTGGTTCCCAGTCTTCCAGGTAATTTGCAGTAGAGGATGTTTTCTCTGTTAACGCATTTCACCTTGATTGAGCCTTGTTGTAAAGCACTACTAATCTACATATGACTCTACTACAAGGAGTGATGTGATCAGAGTGGGGCCATTTGTACATAGAGTTTGTGGCGCAACAGAGAGGAGCGACACTCAATAAAGCAGTTTCTTCTTACACTAATTTAGTAGACAATACCTATTGATCCTGCCAGCTCTCTGCTTTTCCTGTTGCATTCTGACCATGTGTGCTGGCATGGTCATTGGCGTTCCTAAACTCATTGATCAGATCTACAGGACGTCATGCTGATGCACAGCATGTGTGTAGTTCCATGATCAGCTTTGCTGCCATGCCTTCTGACCAGTTCTTCCCTACTTGATAGACAATGGTTTTGCCCGCTGTCCTACACGTCATTCTGCTGCTTGTTCTTAGGCTTTGCTGACACACACCATGGCCTTCCCTTCTCTACATGGTTGACAGTGGCTGTCTCCACTGTTCTACATGTCAAAAAAACAAAAAAAAAGTCATATAAATTATTTTTTTCTTTTGCTTTCACTGACTTGAGAAATAATTAACCTTCCTATTGGTCCTGGTTAGGGATAAGCTTTGGTCCGGTCTGTATCAGGTTCGGTCCGAGCCCAGAAGACAGCTGTCAGTGCCGGATCATTGAGCTGGGGGCAAGGTATTTCCCACCCTGCAGCTACATGTACACAAAGGGAAGGGGATGCTCTTGAAATTATTGACCTCATATGGCCATGGGATGAAGGGAAATTCAAAAATGTCATGCTGTCACTAGAAAGGGAGGAAATCTTCCACTGGGTAAAGGTTTGCTCTGATGATCACTGTTTAAGAGGAGATATCCCCTCATTTTTGGGAGATCTCCTCCCACTTTTTGCTGTGTCTCTTGGATAAGAAGTGAAGGCAAATTGCCCTGATGGGACACAGACAGAAAAAAAACAAAAACCTGAAAGAGGCCCTAACCATTCTCTAATACAATGTAAAAACAAGGGATAGATTCATGGACAGATAGATGGGTGTGTAGATGGATGGGTGGTTGGAAGAATGGATGGCTGGATGGATGGATAGCTGTATAGTACATTATTGTTATCATAATAAATATATATAATAATTATATATATATATATATATATATATATATATATATATATATAATAGCCAAACTTGAAGTCGTTCAGCAGAAGTGGCGCAAATCTACGGATTTACGTAACTCAACGACGGTACACTAACCGACTAATCGTTAAACACAATGGTCGTTAACTTTTCCACATGGATTATTTCCCCGTCCACTCACGTGTAAGTGTACTATTTCGAATAGATTCTAAGATCACTAAACCACATCTAGATAGTTTTTTGTCCGTATTTCGTTGTCAAATTTTTGTATATTTGTATTTTTTCTGTTTATTTTACTAATATATATATATATATATATATATATATATATATATATATATTAATAATATATATA
>BLSH010328248.1:1460745-1471697 GCA_018402905.1 Glandirana rugosa
TCTATAACACGTTGTATTGTTCATTATACAAAATCGGATAACATCAAATGTAAACCCTAAAAATAAACTGCTTTTAATACGCTTCCTTTTATTCTTTTAAATTGTATCTACAACCAAAAAATGTTGTATGCTGCAGCTTGCCAGTCCTTGGATGTGATGGCTGCATTCGTTTTTATATCTTCAGACTATGAACATTTCCTTCAAGTACATTTTTGCACACGTTAAAATCAGCATTTTTGCTAGAAATGACCATTAAACCCCCAAATGTATATATTTTCTGAAAGAAAAGAGCCCGCGGAATAAAATGGTCATAGCTGCAATTTGTTATGTTGCACAATATCTGCACAGCTATTTATCAAACGCATACTTTCAGGAAAAAATACACTAAAATTAATTTTACTGCATACAAACAAATACTAATGGTATAATGAGTACATTGGTAAACTAGGGGTTGATGTGTCAGATTCATAAATGTCAGACCTAGTAATATATTGCCGTCGAGTGATTGATGTTCAAACTGGCTTTTGAAGGAGCAAGGATGAGGAGGATAGAAGATCAGAGTTGCCACGCCATTTAACCACCCCTTGTGAGAAAGTTGGATATGACGAAACGCATCGGAGCATGGTTACATGGCAACCAGATGTGACATCAGGAGGAAGAGTGACATGAACCTAGAAGCCATCACAAACAACCAAGAGGTGGTGAGATCGCTGTAGGATCATTACCTGACATACTTTTTTATATTTTGATACTGGTTTTAAATGTGATTGGAACCTTTCTAAAATAAAAAATAAGTTTGTGGTTGAAAGTGATACACAATTGGATGCTATTTTGTTCATTTTTCTGCATATACCTGCTCAAATGAGAATTAATCAAACGAGAAATGTGGAAATTCGGTTTAGAATTTTCGGAAAGGAGGTGTACAACTTTTAAAAGCACTGTGAGCAACTCATTAAAATGAATGTCAATTAGGTGTGGCGAGTGTTAGGAAGCGGGATACACTTTTTGTCACTTTGGTGGTGGATTCAAGGTTCAACATTTTCAGCAAGAATCAACACTTGTATGTAACACATACACTATATTACCAAAAGTATTGGGGTGCCTGCCTTTACATGCACGGGAACTTAAAGGGCATCCCAGTCTTAGTCCCTAGGGTTCAATATTGAGTTGGCCCACCCTTTGCAGCTATAAACTCTTCTGGGAAGGCTGTCCACAAGTTTTAGGAGTGTCTATAGGAATGTTTGACCATTCTTCCAGAAGAGCATTTGTGAGGTCAGGCACTGATGTTGGATGAGAAGGCCTGCAAACTCAATATTGAACCCTATGGACTAAGATTGGAATGCCATTAAAGTTCATGTGCGTGTAAAGGCAGGTGTCCCAATACTCTTGGTAATATAGTGTATATGGACTTTCACTTTTGTTTCACATTGATTTTTGTTTTTTATTGATTTGATGACTGATTTGTCTGCGCTACTGTGAAGTATTATTAGTGTACTGATGATTAATTCCCCATTTTGTATATTTGTTTACATTAAGTAGAAGCACAAATAGCACTATTATTGAGTAGTACTTTTAAGCATTCCTAAGTTCGCGGCAAAATGTATTTATTATTTTTCTAGAACTGTTCAATATAAGTGCACAAAAATACCTATATGTTGGGGAGTGGTCTGGAATATGTGGAAAAACAAAAACAAAGAAGAAATCCAGTAGTAAACTATCCCCCACAAAAAAAGAAACAAGAAGACAGATGGGAAAGCCCTAAGGCCCCTTTCACACACATGGACCGTTTGTCCGTTTTTCATCCATCCGTTGATGGATGAAAAACGGACATCAATGCATCTCTATGGAAAAACGGATGACAACTGATGATCATGTATTTGCATCCATTTTCATCCGTTTCCGTCAGCATCCGTTTTTTTGAACGGACGAAAGTCCTATTTTTCATCCGTCAAAAAAACGGATCGGACGAAAAACGGATGTAAACTGATGAACGGTCAGTTTTTCATCAGTTTTTGCATTGGTAGTGAATGTAAAAAAAAACTGATGAAAAACTGATGACCACGGATGAAAAAACTGATGAAAAACTGATGAAAAACTGATGTAAACTGATGAAAAACTGATGAAAAACTGATGAAAAACTGATGAGCACTGATGAAAAACGGATGAAAAACTGATGGATACTTCATCCGTTTTGACGTGACTGAACGGATGAAATGAATGGTCCGTATGTGTGAAAGGACCCTTATGGAGTAGTTATTGGGTTAGAGCAGCATGTGCATAAGCATTTTATACTGGATGTATTAAGAATAGAGCACCTTACATTTGGTGAGGTTATGAGTGACCATAGGGTAATGGTAAACACAACCTTCCAATGATCCCAAAGCTCCGATGGAATACCAATCCTAAGTCCACTCATTCCAGTGAAATCCCAATGCTAGGTCCACTCAGAGACATCATGATGGTCAGAGACACTTGGATATTGATCAAAGCAACCCGTTGTTTGCTTGTGTGGCAGAAGTGCCAGTGGGTGAATAGGAAATGTTGTTGAAACTTGGGAAAACCATTGGAGGTGGAAAAGACAATCCGACTAGTGTGGGTAACCTTGACAAAAGCGGTGATATGGTGATCCCCACAGATGAGACTTTATGGGCCTTGGTGCCACACCTGTTAACTGAGGAAGTCGCGGATGGGCAGTCACAAAATGAGTCTGTTGGTGTATTAATAACTACACTTTGTCAAGATTACGCACACCAATCGGATTATCTTTCCAACTTCCAACAGGGTCTCCAAGTATTGCCTCCATTTGCAATTCACCAATGGGCTCCTCTACCACAGAAGGAAACAAAATATTTGGTTGGACTTGCAAGAAATTCAGTGCTCCCCGGTGTCCTGTGCCCCCTGAAATATTAACTCAAACAATTTCATCAGCCCAAGTGCCCTCTGTGAATTAGAGAACCCCTTCTTCCATATTTTATGAAAAAGGAGTGATGGTAGGTGTTTTGTAATCCTAAAACATTTTGGGGTTTATTTATTAAAGGAGAAGTATGGCCTGAGCTTGTTTGGCCATACTTCTCCTATGGGTCACAGGAGTGCAATTCGTTTTGCACTCCTGTGACCTGTTTTCAGCAGAGAGCGGACTAAAGTCCACTCTCTGCTGACGTCACAGGACTCTGGACAGGCACCACGTCTTCACGACTTCAAGAGTCTGGATCCGCCAGGTGCCTGGACTGACAGCCATCTCAGCCTCTCAGCAAGCCGCTGAGAGCCTGAGACGGGCGCTCCACAACTCAGCGCTCCAGTGAGTGACAGCCAGCACCTCTCCACTCAGGGATCAGAGAGAACCAAGCCATCGGTGGTGTTTGATGCCTCGGTTCTCAATGTACAGACACCGGAGGACAGATGCAGCATCCATCTAGGTAAGTATAATGGGGAAAAAAAACAAAACCCATAATTCTCTATTAACCTCCCTGGCGGTAATCCCGAGTGTGGCTCGGGGTGGAATTTCAGTACCATTAGCGGTAACCCCGAGCCACACTCGGGATTGCATTGCTGGATCCAGGCAGCGCTACTCACCTTGTCCCCTGGATCCAGCAATGTCCTCCCGCTGTGTCAGCGTGTCTGTCTGCCGCCAGATGACTCCTGTGTGCCGGGCTCCGTTCCCTGCGAGCGTCGCGTCACACGGGGACAGAGACCGGCGGGAAATTCAAAAAGTGAAACACACACAGCACATACAGTACACTGTAATCTTATAGATTACATTACTGTATGAAATCATTTCACATCCCCTTTGTCCCTAGTGGTTTGCCCAGAGCCCTGCATGCACTTTTATATTATTTATGTCATTCTTTCTGCCTGGAAACATGAGAATGTCCATAGCAACCAAAAAGTGTCCCTTTACGTCAAAAGTGGTTTTTGATCGGCTAGAAAACAGCGATAGTAAATAAGAATCATTTGCAGAATTGAGTAATACTGATTTTTGGGGAAATTTATCATCAGACACTGAAAGTGCAAATTTCAGTGCTTTTGGTTTGATTACATTATTGAATACATTTTATTACTATTACGTTATTGTTTTTGATAATTATTTTTAGTTATTTATTATATTATAATTTATGATTTCATTTTTCAATCTTTATCATAGCCGGGATGTCTACTAGACTCTTGTTTGGACAGATTTAAGTGAGTTATTCCTAATAATTACAGGCCTTCAATATAAAACGCCAAATTTTCATGCAAAATAATCGTACCGCTTTCAGCACCAAAAATCTGAAATAATCATCCCGCCAGGGAGGTTAAAGGCAAATAGGCTGTGCACTTTGCAAAGTGCAGTTGCTACAGAGCTTAGTAAATGAGGTAAACCTTCACTTTGCAAAAAATACCCAATCATATGAAAGGGAAAGTTAAAAAAAACATTTTTGCTTGCGCATGATTGGATGATGGAAGTCAGCAGAGCTTCTGCTCATTTACCAAGCTCCGGAGCAACTGCTCTTGCAAAGTGCACAGCCTTTTTGCTTCTAGTAAATCAACCCCTTTCTGTCTTGGGGTGGCAAAACTGGTCTTTCATAGATCAAATATAGTGATTGGGCATTGTAAATTCAGGGCAGGAAGTGTGTTCCTGACAGGACTGCCAGATGAAAATAAAGGAAAAATAACCTAAAAAATTGAAAAACAACGCAGCCACCACATCTAAGGACTGGTAAGCTACAATATACAACATTCTTGTTCTTGGTTCTAGATACACTATAATGATGGACTGAAATTGATAAAATCAAGCAACACATACTATTATAAATAAGGATTGAAACCTTGTGGAACGCAAAGGAACTGTATGAGGTCACACTCAGAAAGGAGAAGAAATTTGTGGCACCTGGTAAACAAATAAAAAATTAATAAGGAGCAAAGCAGTAATTCTACAATACACAGCAGCGGTCCAATAAAATAATAATGATAAAAAAAAATAGTTTAATCTAGTTCTGTGTTAAAATAAAATTAAAATTGTATTTTTATAATATTAGTATAATTATCTTAAATCAATATTGGTATTAAATATGAACTCTAGGCTGCTATCAAAACATTTTATCCAGTAAAAAGTTATTTTTTACAGGCATAAATTTAGCACTATCAATTTATGTAGCACTTCACATACTGTATATTCACATCAGTCCCTGCTCTCATCAATAAGCTTAGAAACTAATGTCCCTACTTCACATGTATAGATACACATACTGGAGCCAAAAACCCTACCAGCCATACTGGAGCCAAAAACCCTACCAGCCATACTGGAGCCAAAAACTCTACCAGCCATACTGGAGCCAAAAACTCTACCAGCCATACTGGAGCCAAAAACTCTATCAGCCATACTGGAGCCAAAAACCCTACCAGCCTTACTGGAGCCAAAAACTCTACCAGTCATACTGGAGCCAAAAACTCTACCAGCCATACTGGAGCCAAAAACTCTATCAGCCATACTGGAGCCAAACACCCTACCAGCCTTACTGGAGCCAAAAACTCTACCAGTCATACTGGAGCCAAAAACTCTACCAGCCATACTGGAGCCAAAAATACTACCAGCCATACTGGAGCCAAAAACCCTACCAGCCTTACTGGAGCCAAAAATACTACCAGCCTAACTGAAGCCAAAAACTCTACCAGTCTTACTGGAGCCAAAAATACTACCAGCATGTCCTTGGAGTGTGGAATGAAACCCCGCACATGCAAACTCTATGCAGATGGTGCCCTGGGTAGAAATTAAGCTGATAAACCCAGAGCTAGAAGGGCAAACTACTAATCCAATATGGAAGGAGTGAAACACGACGCAAGGTGAGTCTTCACCTAACCCATCTCTACTGCACTCTAATGGGCGCTGGCCCTGTTCGTCACAGAAGTCATGGTGTGAAGAAAAATCTGGTTGGCCGCACTTCCATAAAATCACCTTTATTGATTCATAATTCACAATGTACAGATGAGGGAATATAGCCACCAGCTAACGCTTTTCACACCAACCTAGGCGCTTAATCATAGCTCATGATCTATGATTAAAGCGCCTAGGTTGGCGTGAAACACGTAAGCTAGTGGCTACATACCCTCATCTGTACATTGTGGATTGTCGTTGTGAATTATAAATCAATAAAAGTGATCTTTTTATTGTATTTTATTAAGATTTTTTTAAGAATACAAAAGTATTAATAAGCTACTCATGCATAAATAAATGGTGAAAAGCCACCAACAATATAAGGGAAGGCAGTGATGAATATAGCAGATAAGTGTCATGATATAGTAACAAAGTAGATGTCAATATACTACACTGTCATAAATTGAGCAAGATCTATAAAAAAGATACATACAAAAAATATATCGCTTAACAGGTAAAGGCATAGGGAAGTAAAAAAAAGGGGGCACAATTGGTCTAAGGGTTCAAAAGATCATACAATAGGCATTCAGAACATAGTGACATAAGAGATATCTAGTTAGGTGATTAGGTGATAAAGGTGATTTCATGGAAGTGCAGCCAACTGGATTTTTCATCACCATATACTGTACTTAGCCAATGTGCCAATTTTGAATACAAATAGCAACTGTACCCAAATCTGTCTTGATATACCTGTAAACGTCTAGCAACACTCTTTACCAAAATTGGTGATCACATAATTGGGAATGACACTGATCCTGACGCCCTGATCTCTAAGGCCCCATTCACACAGGGGCGATCCAACTTTGGCGTGACTTTGCTAGGTGACTTACAAGCGACTTCAGCATGACTTCACCGTGACTTTGGGCGTCTTACAACGCGACTCCCTGCCAAGTGACTTTGCCTGTGGCCAATCAGAGAAGGGTGGGAGGGGGTTGGCTGGGTAATTCGGGGGGGGGGGAGTAACTGTGTAAATTATTTTCTTTTTCCTGTAAGTCGCTTCACTATAGATGAGGATCCGACTTGGAGGCGACTTCCATTGAATTATGTGGGCACCTTTTCTGAAGTCGGAGCGACTTCAGTAGTGTACATCAAGATGGCTCCCATTCATTTCAATGGGATTTTAGATGTCAAGCGACTTGGGGCGACACAAGTCGGATTTCAAGTCACCCCTGTGTGAACCGGCCCTAAGAGACCTGCAGCTGTCGAAAATGAAAATAAAAGTGTGCACAGCTGCGTTCTCCTTGTTTTCAGGTGAAAGGTTAATCAACATTCTAATGACACTGTGGCTGGGAAATGCAATATACAGAATGCTGGGCTGGAATCTGGGGAGTAACAGGTTTATTTTAACATTGATATCACCATATCTACAGTATGGGTCAAAATTATTGGTACCCCCTCCATTTTTACTCAAACAATCCCATTTTGCCATAAAACTGAAATAAAAAATGGTGGCAGTCATTTACTTCTGTATTTAACTAATAAAATTCTTTGGAAAAAATTAAAGGAAATGCCAAGAATTTTGGCCATGACTTCATATCCAGAACATGTTTCTACCTTGGCAATGTTAGCCAAGTGGTTATTATATCCTCCAGTAAATAGAAGAATGTTATGTTAGAAAAACACTTCTAATAACCCCTCCAAATGCTCTCTTCAAATAAAAGATCTCAACATAAAAATGTATTTTTTTCTAGAAGCCTGGGAGTTCACTCACCCCTAAGAGCCCGGTTGAGCATTCCATTTACCAGATCAGTAAAGTTGAACTCAGAGAGGTCAACGGAGGCAGCTGGGATCTCTGCAACATAGAAATAGTCTCCATTTAGCCCTCATTTATTCAAAAAGTATTTCTATTTTTATTCATTTTATTTATTTATGATTGATAAATATTCCTGCATTGTATATATAGATTCTCTAGCAGAGTATGTACGGGTCATGGACTTGCAGACATGGGTGAGTTGTTTGCATCTATCTCATCTGTGCAATGCTTTGCTTCTTAAAGTGTTACTAAACCCAGGAGCCTGCATTCACTATAACTGCTCTCCCACAGTACACAGAACATGGAAATGCAATTATTTTAGTAAATATAAACTGCTAAATACCTTTTCTCATAAGCAGTATATAGCAGTCTCGTGACTTCCATCTGTGTCTATTTAAAGCTTGTAGGAGGAGTTTTCACTCTCCTCTGACTGTCCTATGAGCTTTCAGGACCCCTGACCCTCTGTCTGGACAGTGCTGATTGGCCCTGCGCTGATCACATGCACCCTCCCAAGAAAAAAAAACTCTCTAGCATTAGTGACACACCAAACTGAGCATGTGCAGAGTGCCCCCAAGGTTCTGTTCTAGCAGCGGATGGATTGGGCACAGTGGAAGAAGGGGAGGGTCAGAGAAGATAGGATCAAATAACCTTTTTACACAATGCAGAGGATTAACCCTTTATGTGCAACAGTGAGTATAACAAGCATACTTTACTGCATACACAGACTGATTTTACTGTTGTGGGCTTAGTAACATTTTAAGATTACTGAATACTGTAGATAGCCTGTCTGCTACAGCACACAGGTTAGTGCTAATAATACATGTAACATTAGATCAGCCTTTCTCAACATTTTTAGCAAGGAGGAACCATTGGAATACATTCTAGGTCTCAAGATACCCCTGATAATAAATTATTTTCAGTAATAATAATAGCATTAGGAATGCTATAATAAGGATAATAATAAGGATGATGTTATTAACCACTTGTCGAGCAGCCACCGCCATTTTACTGCTCGTTCCCTCAAATCGCCGTAGCTGTATATCGGTCGCGGGAACGGGTTTTGTGGGAGCCCACTGGCCAGCGGGGGAGCCAATAAGCGGATGTCCGCTCGCCACCCAGGATCATCCTTCCCCGCAGTGACAGAATGGGGATTTGCCTGTGTAAACAAGGCAGATCTCCATTCTGACAGGGGAGATCACACAGATCCTGTATTTCTGCTATGCAGGAAGACGGATCTGTGTGTTTCCCCAGGTAGCCCATCCCCCATACAGTTATAACACATAGTGAGGGAACACATTTCACCCCTTGATCGCCCCCTAGTGTTAACCACTTCCCTGCCAGTGTCATTAGTACAGTGACAGTGCATATTTTTAGCACTGATTACTGTAATAATGTCACTGGTTCCCAAAAAAGTGTCAAAAATGTCAGTTAGGTGTCCGATCTGTCAGCTGCAATGTCGCAGTCCCGCTAAAAAACGCTGATCGCCACTAATACTAGTAAAAAAAATTAAATAATCAAAACTGCCATAAATCTATTCCCTATTTTGTAGACACTATAACTTTTGTGCAAACAAATCAATATACTCTTATTGCAATTTTTTTTACCAAAAATATGTAGAAGAATATTTTACATTTTTGTTGGGATATTTATTATAGCAAAAAGTAAAAAATATTGTTTTTTTTTCAAAATTGTTAGACTTTTTTTTGTTTATAGCACAAAAAATAAAAACCACAGAGGTGATCAAATACCACCAAAAGAAAGCTCTATTTGTGGGAAATAAAGGACATCAATTTTGTTTGGGTACAACGTCGCACGACTGCGCAAGCTGCCATATCGCATAAAATGGCCTGGTCATTAAGGGGGAAATCCTTTCGGTCCTTAAGTGGTTAATGACCAAAAAGAAATGCAGACAATGAAAACTGTAATGCTCCCTTTGGTGGCCAGAAAAGTGCCTACTTTCTTTAGTGGCCAGTGAGAACGGCACTGCAAAAATACACATTCACCACTCTGCTGTTCATAAACAAATGGCAGCAGTTAAGTGGTTAAAGAATATGGGTAAGCAAAATTAAAAGTTTTTATCTCCTCAAACTTTTAGCAAAAATCAAGAGATTTTGGTGAATTTTCAACATTTTGGAGTCAAATGGGAGGCAAATTTATTGTGGTTTCTGATGGATTTTTTGGTTGCAATACGCTTTTAAATGGTTCCTGATGGGTATGGCAGCTCCGTTACCTACCCTGGAACTGTTTTGCAAACAAAACAGCCCCTCTTTAGCATAAATATTTTAAGATTTTTCACAAAAAAATGAAACAAAAATGGAAATATAAAACATGTAAAGTGGCAGTAAACAACAGCATCCAAATACACAAAAAGAAACATAATTACAAAAACCACAAACTAAGCTACCTTAAATGCACTAAAAAATCCTCTACCCAAAAATAAGGTTGATTTTATTTTACTTTTAAGACAAAATTCACCTAAGCATCTCAGGGAGAGAATTTAGGAGATCCTTGAATTTCTCCATCCACCATGGTGACTGGCACTGGTAACCTACTGGAACTTCTGATATTATTCTTATATTATTTAAAATAGCACCATGAAATCAAAGAGTCAAAAGACCCCAGAATAAATGGTCCCAGCAGCGCTCATATATGACTTATGATTAAACACAGTCTTTCTATTGATTGTGAGTAGTTCTCCCAATGGAATAAACATTAGTCCATTGTATGCTTCTGTGCTGGGGAACAGGATCACTTCAAAGCCTTTATCCTTCACCACACCACGTGAATAAACCGGGAGGTAAAGACCCCCCAATGTGGAAAGACTCACCAAAGGTAAGTAACGTCAGCGCCTTATGTAAATGCCCTGCAATCAGATCCACTTCGGTTTCAGATGATCTTTGAGTGTATGGGAACCAGCCGATGATTGCCGTGCGGGATTACCAGCATGGATTAGCATGATGGTGAAAGAATCCAATTCACTGGGGTACAGCTGATGCAGGCAGTGCAGGGCGTACAATGTAGATCCTCCATTCCCTATTTTGGGTCCCGGCGGATCAGACAAAACGTGATAACGAACTCCGAGAGGAAGTTCTTTTCTGGCTAGTTTATCAGCAATCTGCTGATGATAGGCTCTCTCTTGTTGTTTGTCGGCCGCTGTAATGACAATCACATCCCAGAATTCCCCAGGCTGCGCTTCTCTACCTCTCAGAGAGCTGTACTGGGCCAGCCTGCGGTGGGTCTCCCTCTGTAAGTTCGCCTGGTCGATTGCTGATAAACTAGCCAGAAAAG
>BLSH010328248.1:1508316-1527142 GCA_018402905.1 Glandirana rugosa
ATCGAACAGGAATAAGTGATTTCCCTGTCCGTTAAAGAACAAAACCCAGTACGTTGCAGGTCGGTTACGGAACCGTAAAGGGACACAACTATGGATTTCCACCCTCACGATTGTACTACTTTTTAGACAAAGTCTAGATTAATGATAAGCCAAATGTGGACGTCTCGTGATCTGACTCTCTGGGTACCTAACACCGTATATATCAAAGAAGAGGCATTCATGTGATGTCTGTGGTACGAAGTTTCAACAGACGTCTATTACTAATAACATAGCGAGGCATTGGCTGGACGTTGCATGACCCAAAACAAGAAATTGCCTGTCCCTTTAGTGAATAAGGACAAGCTAAATGAATGAAGACATGGACATGGGGGTATTGACCAGCCATAACACACCAAACTGCAGCAGCAACATGTGAGCCCACCATTACAAGGCAAGGCAAGCAAACAACACAAGAAATTTAAATACACTATACAGCACTATACCCCTACATATCCGACTAAGTAATTGTTTCAAAGTCTCTTTGCAAGGCCTTTCCTAAAGCCCCATACACACAGGTCGAATGTCAGAAGACATCGGTCGGTTCAGAAAAGGCTGTCCGACATTCAGCCCATGTGTATGCCCCCCTGTCTGTTTGGTTAGCTTCTATCAGCTATGCTGGAAAACCAGCAGCCAACCGACTCCCAATCAGCCCTCTCAGCCAATGGCAGAGAGCGCTGATCGAAGTGTTCTGGTGGGGGGCTGTCCCCCTGTCAGAACACACCAGCTCAGCAGGGGAGATCGCTAAACTGACTGCATAGTTAGTACAGTGGCTCCGACCTGAGCTGACAGGATTTTTTTCGCACAACCCAGGCTTTAAAGACAAGTGTAGGCTACCAACATTACTCTCAAGCAAATCCGTGCTTGGAAAGAAATAATTTGTCTTTCTGATAGGAAATTCATGTTATCTTTACTTTCAAGCACAACTGCAGACAAAACACAATGCAGGCAGGCATCCAGATTTGAACTGGGGTCCTCTTGATCTCTGCAGTCTCTACCACTGAGCTTTAGCCCCACATATTCAACTACAATTTTGAAAGCAATAATGGTAGCATCCATCTTTAAGGATTCTTTGAACCTTTATTTCTGCAGTTGCATGGGCAATATGACACTAAAGAATGTTCCAAATGTAATTCCTAAGTCAATAGGACTGAACCAGATCCCTGGTTTCTTATACTGAAAAAAAAAGATCTTTTATTTCAGAGTCAACTAAACCAGTGCTTCTCAGCCTCAGTCCTCAAGTACCCTCAATGGCCCATGTTTTCAGGTTTTCCTTTACTTTGCACAGCTGCTTTAAACCAATATCAATAACATGGTATTGATAAGAGCTATTTTATCTAAAGGAAGTTCCCAAAACATGGCCCATTGGGGGGTACTTGAGGCCTGAGGTTGAGAACCACTGATCTAAACCATAAAGATGCAGCCAGATTGAGGATAACAGCTTGGAGATTGATAGACGGACCCTAGAGCATATTTCTCAGTCTTTACCACACTCCTTCAAGCTAGGAAAAAGTCACAAAATGCTTATTATTCTAGAGTTTGGGGGCATTAAGCCATTTGCCTCAGAGAGTTTTATTTTATTCCAGAGTAATTTAAACCATCTAGATATGGCCAGATTGAGGCTTGAAGATTGAGAGGAGTCTCGAGGAGAAGGTCATTTCTCAGTCAGTCATCACTAAACTCCTTCAAGCCAGGAAGAGTTCCACTATTACTTCTTATTCCAGTCTTTGGGACATATTTTCCGCATTTGCCTCATAGAGTTCATTCAATCACATATGCCCATTGGTTACTTTGGTTTCAGAGTTCCTCAAGAGAGGTCTGGATAGAGACCTGGCTTGCAATACAATTACATTTCAAATGCTTATTAACAGTCACTTACTAATACCAGATAGGTTTTGGATAAACCGTAAGGCATCTTTTAAAGTTATTGTTGTAACTCTTCCTTCTTCTGAACCTATTGAGATAAAACCTTTTTAGGTACAACACATATGTTGAGAGAGACCAGGCTGTAGCAAACCATTTAAACAATTCTGTTCAGTCTTCTCAGAAACAGACTGCACTAATGATAACAAGTTAGGGAATCATATTGGTTCTAGTAATGATGGTTAATTTCTAGGATTTCTGGAGACAGAGGTAGCAGAGGAACTGGCTCGGTTAAAGCTTAGTAAAGCAATGAGCCCTGATGGTATTCATGCCAGAGTTCTAAGAGAACTTTGAGATATAGTTGTTGGACCATTAACAGATCTTTTTAATCAATCTCTTCTAACAGGAGAAGTTCCTCATGATTGGCAGATAGCTAACATTGTACCTATCCACAAGAAGGGCAGCAAGGTAGAAGCTGACAATTACAGGCCAGTGAGTTTAACATCAATTGTAGTCAAGATAATGGAATCACTCCTGAAAATAAGGATCATTGATCACCTAAAAATACACAGCTTACTGGACCCAAAGCAGCATCGCTTTACTGAGGGCAGATCGTGTCAGACAAATCTGACTGAATTTTTTTTATATATTACCAGTGTTTTGGACCAGGGTGGTGCTGTGGACATATCGTATCTTGATTTCAACAAGGCATTTGATACAGTTACACATAATGATCTAATACAAAAGTTGTACAAGCTGGGACTTAACCCTTGGGTGGTTCAGTAGATATGCAGTTGGCTAAAGGATAGATCCCAGAGTGTGGCTGTAAATGGGGTTCACTCAGAACAGAGACCAGCCACTACTGGGGTATCACAAGGCTCTGTACTGGGTCCTGTTCTATTTAACCTATATGTAAGTGATATAACTAAAGGTTTGCTGGGCAATGTATATCTCTTTGCTGATGATACAAAGGTGTGTAATAGGATTGATATCCCTGGAGGTGTCTGTAACATGGAACATGATTTGGCATTGCTGGAAGATTGGTCAATGTAGTGGAGACTTCAGTTCAATATTTCTAAATGTAAAATAATGCACCTAGGGAATAAGAATCCGCTTAGAGAGTACAGTATTGGGGGCACAGTGTTAGCCAGCACTACAGAAGAAAAAGATTTGTGGGCGCTTATTTCAGATGATTGCAAAATGAACAAACAGTGTGACCAGGCGGTGAGAAAAGCAAATAGAATTCTGGGATGTATCAGTAGAGGGATCACCAGCAGGAGGAAGGAGGTTCTGATTCCTCTATATAGATATTTAGTGAGACCTCACTTAGAATACTGTGTCCAGTTCTGGAGATCTCACTTACAAAAAGATATTGATAAAATAGAACGAGTTCAGAGACGGGTAACAAAAATGGTGAAAGGTCTGGGGTATAAAACATATCAAGAGCGACTTCAGGAACTTAATATGTACAGTCTGGAGGAAAGAAGGGAGAGGGGAGACATGATTGAAACCTTTAAATACATCAAGGGGGTGAATAAGGTTCAGAAGGGCAGTCTTTTCAATATGAAACCAAAATCAAGAACACGGGGACATGACCTTAAAATAGCAGGAGGGAAGTTCAAAACTAATCTTAGAAAGTATTATTTTACTGAAAGGGTGGTTGTTGATTGGAATAAACTACCAACAGAGGTTGTGAGACAGTCAACAGTAAATGGCTTCAAACATGCTTGGGATAAACATAAATCCATAGTCAGACAACAAGGTTAACGTAAAAAAAGAAAAAAAAAAAAAAGCAGACTCGATGGACTCAGTCTTTTCTGCTGTCACTCTTCTATGTTTCTATGTATCTTAACTGGAAAGCAGCTTTTTGATAGCTGGCTGCCAGCTCAGCTAGGAGGGTTTCGGAAATTCAAACCCTAATGGCATCAGAAACATTTTGCATAACATTTGAAGATCCAGTGGCTCTGTGACGAGCCCTAGAATTCTTGTTCAAGATTGTCTTAAAATTCTACTAAACATAGAATGGATTCTATTGTATATTGTTGATCTTCAGTCTTCATTTGTGCTCTAGTGACCAAATTTGACGGACATCATTTTTCTGTAGATTGTTTTTCAATCAATGTCTGATCATGTAACTGGAGCAGTTTATAAAGTTGTCTTTTTTTTGGAGTCACACGTTTATGCCTCTGTTTCCCTGATGACGCGCTGTGACGAGAAACGCGTTGGATGGGGCAATGATCGTGTGAAGTCATCATGCCTGTCAATGGAGGCCGTCGGCGAGCCTCTATGCTATTTTATTGCTTATGATTTTTCTGAACCATGTAAGTACCTTTTGGCTGTTTTAACAATAATTGTGTACTAGAAGTATTTACGCTATATGTGGCCTACGTTCCATTTCCTCTATGGCAGCTATCTGAGCCTGATCTGAGGTTGTGGTGACTGTATTGATGACTATCATATGTTGGAATCCAGTAGACCATACTTACCCTACTTAGAGATGACAGGCGATGGCTGCTGCCCGCTCACACTTTATTTTTCTTGTGGAGGAAGGAAATAGGGCCCAGGGGCGCAACCACCAACTAACTGCAGGCAAAGGGGGGGCGCCCAGGGCCGGCCCTACCATGGATCCCGCTAGGCCCATTCGGTGGGCATGGATGGTGAGCTGATTTGGTGGTTCAATGGGCCACTTGACTGGACTTGCCCTCCAGGCCTACGGCTGCCAGCCCTCCCCTGGGCGGGGTCTATTGCTTCTTATGTGTGCTTGATCCCTGTCATTAGGGATCATGACCATCTGGTAAGAGGCTTTATTATGGGGGAGGGCAAGTGTATATGGTGTATTTCCTTAACATTTTCAGGTGGCTTGATACTGGTGGGATACTCTGAGAAGAATTAAGACATACTGCATCCCACTACATGCTTCCTTTGCTGTTGGCACATAGACTAATTACATTGATATTGAATTTTATGGATCATTTAATTCACTGTTTGATTGCATATGGACACATTTTCATTACTATATTTTTTTGTTTTGTAGCAATAAGCAAATTATTATTTTTATGTATGTAGAATGGACTCTACCTGTTATTTTTCTGAACCTCAGAACAAGAAGAACTTTGAAACAAGCTTGATTTGCCCCTTTCAGTCTCCACCCACTATATCTCCACGGAGCACTCTAACAGGTTCTTTGTTCTCCCGGCAGGTTCAAGGAAGGGTGAAGCCTACACCTAGGGCTAGTTTATCTTATTTCACACACATACAAGTATTATTGCAATTCAAACTGTGTCCAGCCACATTTTAAATCTGAAAATATACAGATCCTGAAGAAAACCTTGAAACACAATGGATATTTTTCAATTGAATATTTATTAAAATATAGAAAATAATAAAGAAAAACACTTCATAGGGGCCCAGCAGTAAAAATAGAAAAACTCCACAATGGCAGAAAATGGATAATAAAGTGTTAAATCCAACAACAAAAATATGTGTTGACTTCCCACATCAATAAAATAACAAATATTCCCATCAAAGTCTCACTCTTTAGCCACTTGACCTCCGTAAGATTAACCCCCCCCCCCCCCCCCACCCGCCAAGACCAGGCCATTTATTGCAATAAAGCACTGCGTTACTTTAACTGACAATTTCACGGCCGTGTGGCACTGTACCCAAATAAAATTTATATCACTTTTTCCCACAAATATAGATTTCTTTTGGTGATGTTTGATCACCTCTGCGTTTTTTATAAACAAAAAAAAGACTGAGCATTTTGAAAAAGAAGACAATATGTTTTACTTTCTGCTATAAAACACATCCAATAAAAAGAAAAATATATCAAATTTCTTCATACATTTTGGCCAATATGTATTCTGCTAAATGTTTTTGGTAAAAAAATCCCAATAAGCGTGTATTGATTGGTTTACACATACGTTACAGTGTCTACAAACTATGGGATGCATTTATGAAATTTTTATTTATTTATTTTATGCTAGTAATGGCAGCGATCGGACACTAACTGACACTTTTGACACTTTTTGGGAATCTGACACTAATACAGTGATCGGTGCTAAAAATATGCACTGTCACTGTACTAATGACACTGGCTGGGAAGGGGTTAAACAACTAGGGCGATCAAAGGGTTAAATGTGTGCCTAGCCAGTGTTTGTGTGTACTGTATGTGCTGCTTTGAAGGAACACAGAATCCATCCCTTCCCCACTGTCAGAACTAGGTATATGCTCGACCATGGGGTGTTCACCCGTTTGGCGAATACCAAACATTATGGGGCATTCGCAGCAAATCCGAGCGCCGCTGAATGCCCCATGATGCAGTGCGCGATCGCGGGGATATGACACCTGCTGATTGGCCAAAGCGTGCACATGACCTGCATGCTTTGGCCAATCACAGCACGATCTGCAGAAAGAGCCATGATTGGCCAAAGGCAGAGTACCTTTAGCCAATCATGGCTCAGGAGGCTAAGTCCATGCCCACAATATATAAGGCTTCTGACACAGTGGCCGCATATAGTGTATAATAACATGGAGAGAGACAGAGGTTGAGCTAGATAAGACAGGTTAGTTAGTGGTGGGCAGGCAGTTAGTGTATATATACAGTGTAGAGTAAATACGGTCAGTGCAGGTTGTGTAAGAATATATATGTATACAGTGTAGTATATACAGTATCTCACAAAAGTGAGTACACCCTCACATTTTTGTAAATATTTTGTTCTATCTTTTCATGTGACAACACTGAAAAAATGACACTTTGCTACAATGTAAAGTAGTGAGGGTACAGCTTGTATTAACAGTGTAAATTTGCTGTCCCCTCAAAATAACTCAGCACACAGCCATTAATGTCTAAACCGCTGGCAACAAAAGTGAGTTCAACCCAAAGGGAAAATGTCCATTTTGGGTCCAATTAGCCATTTTCCCTCCCCGGTGTCATGTGACTCGTTAGTGTTACAAGGTCTCAGGTGTGAATGGGGAGCAGGTGTGTTAATTTTGGTGTTATCACTCTCACTCTCTCATACTGGTCACTGGAAGTTCAACATGGCATCTCATGGAAAAGAACTCTGATCTGAGGATCTGAAAAAAAGAATTGTTGCTCTACATAAAGATGGCCTAGGCTATAAGAAGATAGACAAGAACCTGAAACTGAGCTGCTGCACGGTGGCCACGACCATACAGAGGTTTAACAGGACAGGTTCCACTCAGAACAGGTCTCACCGTGGTTGACCAAAGAAGTTGAGTGCACGTGCTCAGCGTCATATCCAGATGTTGTCATATGAGTGCTGCCAGCATTGCTGCAGAGGTTGAAGGTGTTGGGGGTCAGCCTGTCAGTGATCAGACCATACACCGCACATTGCATCAAATTGGTCTGCATGGCTGTCGTCCCAGAAGGAAGCCTCTTTTAAAGATGATGCACAAGAAAGCCCCCAAACAGTTTGCTGAAGACAAGCAGATTAAGGACATGGATTACTGGAACCATGTCCTGTGGTCTGATGAGACCAAGATAAACTTATTTGGTTCAGATGGTGTCAAGCGTGTTGCGGCAACCAGGTGAGGAGTACAAAGACAAGTGTGTCTTGCCTACAGTCAAGCATGGTGGTGGGAGTGTCATGGTCTGGGGCTGCATGAGTGCTACTGGCACTGGGGAGCAGAGCATGATCCCCTCCCTTCAGAGACTGGGCCGCAGGGCAGTATTCCAACATCATAACGACCCCAAACACACCTCCAAGATGACCACTGCCCTGCTAAAGAAGCTGGGGGTAAAGGTGATGGACTGGTCAAGCATATCTCCAGACCTAAACCCTATTGAGCATCTATGGGGCATCCTCAAAAGGAAGGTGAAAGAGCGTACTCATTTTTGTTGCCAGCAGTTTAGACATTAATGGCTGTGTGTTGAGTTATTTTAAGGGGACAGCAAATTTACACTGATATACAAACTGTACACTCACTACTTATATATATATATAATAAAATATTTACAAAAATGTGAGGGGTACACTCACTTTCTTAAGTTACTGTATATATATATATATATACGTTGCAATCAGTGTAGACTATGTACAGTCAGTGCACGCAGGGCATTCATATATAAATATATATATATATATATATACAGTATATACAGTGTAGTATATATATTGTGAGGGATTAGCTTAATGGAGATCACCTTCCCTGGGAAAAAGGTAGTTCACACGGCAGGTCAGGTTTTCTTACAAATCTGACTTGTAGCCAGGTGTATTTTAAAAGGTTGCAGGTGAATAAAATAAACAAAACAGAAAATAAATCTTCGGCATCCAGGCACTAACTGAACAGTTTCAGTTTTCCTAACTCAGAGGAGAAGGGCTTCCCCCAGTCACCCACAAAAACAAAGATAATGCAAACCTTTTTTCAGTCACAAAGCAAAGTTAATTTCATCAGCTTTTCTCAGGCTTGATAGCTCCTGAGTCCCAGGTCAGAGCAATTATCTGATCCAGGTCAGCTTCCTTTATACCACCTGTTGATGGACAGAAGTGGACCGCAAAATCCAGTCTGGAACCCACCCTGCCAAGGTGGCTGGTAAAACCTGGACCGGATTCCACCAATGAACGCAGATGGGATGAAACATAACGTCCATTGATCACCTCGCCTTTCATAAAGCCACATATCCCCCCCTTCTCTGCTCAAAGCCCTGCGGTTGAGCAACTGTCCCAACCAGACATTGCATTGTTTTGGAGTTTTCCAGCTCTGTGTTCCACAGTGAACCTAAATACTTGAAGAGCAAGGAACCACCTTGTCACCCGACTATTTTTCTCCTTGTTATCACACATCCATTTAAGAGGGGCAGGTAGTATTAAAGGGCGTCTATGGCCCATTTGATAGCTAAACATTCTTTCTCAACAATGGCATTGTTTTTCTCATGTCTGTTGAGCTTTCTGCTAAGGTAAACCACTGGGTGCTCCTCCCTGTCTCTGACTTAGGACAGCACAGTACCCAGTCCTACATCCGAGGCATCTGTCTGTACCACAAACTCCTTTGTGAAATCTGGGATCATGAGCACAGGTTGTGCACAAAGAGCTTTTTTCCATATTTGAAATGCCTTCTCTGCCTCAGGATTCCACTTGATCATGACCGACCCTCTACCCTTGGTTAGATACGTCAGTGGGGCTGCAATGGTGGCAAAATGGGGTATAAAACGCTTGTAGCACCCAGTGATCCCCAGAAATGCACAAACTTGTTATTTATTTGTAGGTTTGGGGCCACTTTTGTATTGCCTCAATCTTATTGATCTGAGGCTTAAATCCGCCCTGACCAATAATGTAGCCAAGGTATTTGGCCTCCTCCAAGCCCATGGCACACTTTTTGGGGTTGGCAGTGAATCCTGTTTTCCTAAGGGAATCCACTACTGCTTGCACCCAGGGCAATTGGGATTCCCAATCTGTGTTTTGGATGACTACATCGCCCAAACAGGCGGCTGCGTATTGGCAATGTGGTCTTAATGTCTTATCCATCATTCTCTGGAATGAGGCAGGAGCATGCAAGCCAAAAGGCATCCGCTTATACTGGAAGGACCCCTCGGGAGTAGAAAATGCAGTTTTCTCTTTGACAGACTTTGTCAGGGGTATCTGCCAATAGCCTTTAGTCAGATCTAAAGTTGTTATGTACCGGGCACCTCCCAATCTGTCAACAAGCTTGTCGACCAGAGGCATTGGGTATGCATCAAATTTAGAAACACTATTCAACTTCCTGAAAACATTACAAAACTTTATAGTTCCATCTGGTTTTGGGACCAACACTATGGGACTTGACCAGTCACTGTGGGACTCCTCTATTACGTCCAGCTCTAACATGTTCTTTATTTCATTTGCAACTTCTTCCCGCCTAGTCTCGGGTATTCTAAGGGCTTTACATTTATGCGGACACCTGGTTCCGTAATTATGTCATGCTGTATAACTGTGGTCAGTCCTGGCAGGCGAGAGAAAAAGTCTCTATTCTTATTTACAAATCCTTTAACGTCCTTCTGTTGAGCCACTGACAAGGATTTAGTTATGGGTACTTCAGGTGTCACGGGGGCCATGTTCTTTTGCAGGGTTGACATTGCTGGTAAAGTCTCTCCGTCCTTCCAAGGTTTCAAGAGATTAACGTGATATATTTGCTCGGGTTTCCTTTTCCCTGGATGGTAAACTTTGCGGTTTACCTTCCCTACTCTTTTCATAATTTCAAAGGGATCTTGCCACTTTACTAGGAATGGTGGGGACTAGTGGCAGCACTCTATCACCAGCATTGAAGATCCGGGTCTTGGCACCCCGATTATAAACTCTTCTCTGGGCCTCCTGGGCTTGCTCCATGTGTTCCCATACAAGCAGCATGACAGCAGCGATTCTATCTTGCATCAGTGAGATATGCTCAATCGCGCTTATATAAGGCGTGGTTGCTCCCTCCCACGTTTCTTTTGCAACATCTAGCAATCCCCTGGGATGTCTCCCATACAGTAGTTCAAAAGGAGAGTAAGTAGATGCTTGAGGTACCTCCCGTATGACAAACATGAGGTATGGCAGCAAAAAATCCCAATTTCTCCCATCTTTGTCCACCATCTTTTTTGAACATGCTTTTGAGCGTTTTGTTAAATCTATCCACAAGAACATCAGTTTGCGGGTGGTAGACAGAGGTACGGAGATGGGAGATTTTGAACAACTTACACAATTCTTTAGTGACTCAGGATATAAATGGGGTGCCTTGATCTGTCAATACTTCTTTTGGAATACCCACACGACTAAATACCTGGAAAAAGAAAAGATATAATAAAATATTTAGAAATTAAAAATATACAAACACCGCGCTAACCATAACAAGTACACAGAAGCTGCAGCTTAAATACTCCAGTTCAGTATAAACATATAAATAAATAACATAGGAGCTGCGCTAATAAATCATGGTAGCCATATTAGTCCATATGAACATTGAAGATGGTAGTTATAAAAACAGCTTCCAATGGAGGGTCAGCCCAGACACATAAACAACCTCAATTGTTATTAATTAATAACAATTGAGGTTGTTTTTGCGTCTGGGCTGACCCTCCATTGGAAGCTGTTTTTATAACTACCATCTTCAATGTTCATATGGACTAATATGGCTACCATGATTTATTAGCGCAGCTCCTATGTTATTTATTTATAATAAAATATTTACAATTATGTGAGGGGTGTACTCACTTTTGTGAGATACTGTATATACAGGTAGTGCAGGCAGTGTAAGAATACATATATAGTATCTCACAAAAGTGAGTACACCCCTCACATTTTTGTAAATATTTTATTGTATCATTTAATTTGACAACACTGAAGAAATGACACCTTGCTACAATGTAAAGTAGTGAGTGTACTGCTGGTATAGCAGTGTAAATTTGCTGTCCCCTCAAAATAACTCAACACACAGCCATTAATGTCTAAACCACTGGCAACAAAAGTAAGTACACCCCTAAGTGAAAATGTCCAAATTGGGCCCTGTGACTCGTTAGTGTTACAAGGTCTCAGGTGTGAATGGGGAGCAGGTGTGTTAATTTTGGTGTTATCACTCTCACTCTCTCATACTGGTCACTGGAAGTTCAACATGGCACCTCATGGAAAAGAACTCTGATCTGAGGTTCTGAAAAAAAAATGTTGCTCTACATAAAGATGGCCTAGGCTATAAGAAGATAGCCAAGAAGCCAAGAACCTGAAACTGAGCTGCTGCACGGTGGCCAAGACCATACAGCAATTTAACGGGACAGGTTCCACTCAGAACAGGCTTCGCCATGGTTGACCAAAGAAGTTGAGTGCATGTGCTCAGCCTCATATCCAGAGGTTGTCTTTCGGAAATAGCATATGAGTGCTGCCAGCATTGCTGCAGAGGTTGAAGGGTGGGGGGTTCAGCCTGTCAGTGCTCAGACACAGCACACTGCATCAAATTGGTGTGCATGGCTGTTGTCCTAGAAGGAAACCTCTTTTAAAGATGATGCACAGGAAAGTCCGCAGTTTGCTGAAGACAAGCAGACTAAGGACATGGATTATGGATTGCTGGAACCATATGCTGTGGTCTACTGAGACAAAAATAAACTTATTTGGTTTAGATGGTGTCAAGCGTGTGTGTCGGCAACCAGGTAAGGGGTACAAAGACAAGTGTGTCTTGCCTAAGCATAGTGGTGGGAGTGTCATGGCCTGGGGCTGCATGAGTGCTGCCGGCACTGGAGAGCTACAGTTCATTGAGGGAACCCTGAATGCCAACATGTACTGTGACATACTGAAGCAGAGGATGAGCCCCTCCTTTCGAAAACTGGGCCGCAGGGCAGTATTCCAACATGATAATGACCCCAAACACACCTCCAAAATGACCTCTACCTTGCTAAAGAAGCTGAGGGTAAAGGTGATGAACTGGCCAAGCATGTCTCCAAACCTAAACTCTATTGAGCCTCTGTGGGGCATCCTCAAACGAAAGGTGGAGGAGTGCAAGGTTTCTAACATCCACCAGCTCCTTGATGTCATCATGGAGGAGTGGAAGAGGACTCTAGTGGCAACTTGCGAAGCTCTAGCGAACTCCATGCCCAAGAGTGTTGAGGCAGTGCTGGGAAATAATGGTGGCCACACAAACTATTCACACTTTGGGCCCAATTTGGACATTTTCACTTAGGGGTGTACTCACTTTTGTTGCCAGCAGTTTAGACATTAATGGCTGTGTACTGAGATATTTTGAGGGGACAGCAAACTTACACTGTTATACAAGCTGTACACTCACTACTTTACATTGTAGCAAAGTGTCATTTCTTCAGTGTTGTTTCGTGAAAAGATACAATCAAATATTTACAAAAATGTGAGGGGTGTACTCACTTTTGTATACTGTATAGTGCCTTGAAAAAGTATTCATACCCCTTAAAATGCTCCACATTTTGTCATGTTACAACCAAAAATTTAAATATATTTTTATTAGGATTTCATGTGATAGACCAACACAAAGTGGCACATAATTGGGAAGTGGAAGGAAACTGATAAATTTTTACATTTTTTTATTTTTTATATGTAAAAAGTGTGGCATGCATTTGTATTCAGCCCCCAAAGGTAACTTAGATACCACTTCTGCATTTTAGTTGACAGTTTCAGCAGTCTGTTGCTATGTAACTACAGTAAACAAGTTTATAACTGTCGACAATAGCTTGTCAACCTGAAACTTCCGAATAAAAGGTTGTCAGGCATAAGCTGACAAGGAGGACTCCATAATGCCTTAGAACCAAGGAAGGTCCTGTTATGAATCTGCAGTAACATTTCATGTCCTGTCTGTCTGCTTACCTCTCTGCTTGTGTTCCGTTTAGAGACGGTGCACCTCTCACCTGCGTGCTTAAGTAAACTTCCCCCAGCAGGGCTCCACCCCAGCCTCTAACACTATATAACACCATACACTGCTGTTGATCAGTATTAGTGTGTTAGGCTTCCTGTGTGTGTGTTTCCTGCCGTGTGCTCTGAGTCTTTTTCCGTGTACCGATCTTGGCCTGTTCTCTTAACTATTCCTGCCTGCCTGATACCCCGACCTTTGGCTTGTTCTGACTATTCCTGTCTGTTTGTTGCCCTGACCCTTGGTGTGCCTTCCTGACCATCCCTTGTAGCCCTGGCCTGCTGCTTCCTCTCTGCCCACTTGAAGCCAGCATGAGCGTGAGCTGGGAGACCCTGGGGGGCGCGACCTGGAGCCAGCTGCAGCGCAGTCCATCCTCACCATCAGAGACTCTGGTGAATACCTGCTGGCTCTTAGACTTCATGCCCTGGGGAATCATATGCTCTAGCTCCCTGTGGGATCCGTGTGGGTACTCAGAGGGACCTATTTTCCTGAATCACCCAGAGCCCCATCCGCAGCAGTCAGCCAATGGTTCCACAACCATATCGGTGCGCTCCTACCCCAACGGTGTGCACCTGTCACCTGACATGTCTGTACCAGCCAGAATAAGCTATACCTGAAGATGCATTCGTCTGAGCTCCAGCAACTGCTATCAAGCCTTGGGTCCTCAATGCGAACGGAAATCATGAACACATAGTAACCAGAGTTAAGTAACTTTTAAGCATATTTCTACTGTTTAAAGACCATAGTTTCTGCTTATTGGCTAGGCATCTTGCTTGTTATATATAGCCAGTCTTGTATTGTATTCCTAATATTGCAATATTTTTGTATGTACAGCATTTTTGTATAGTAAAAGCACAATTAAACACTGATGAGGTCTGAGCTTCCTTGCTTTTACCGCAAAGTAACCTTACTAGACAGACCCAAGTAAAACAATTGGGGGCTCATCCGTGAATTGCACTAAAGCAACTGAAGCAGACCTGTTTTTCTGTGGTATGTTGTGTAGCTTGTGCTAGGTAAAAATGCTACGTAAGCTGTTTAGGAAAAGTAAGGCTGCAGAGGTTTCTGGTGGCCAGAAGGAAGTGTGCAGAAAAGGAAGGGCCATAAACCTGTTAAGCCAGGGTATGTGCCATTGTCACATCCCAAAACTGGGATTGTGAGGGTGTGCTCTCCTCAAATGATAGTGAGGATGAGGAGATAGAGTTTGATATTTCTGATCTTTCTGATGATGATCACCCAATGGGAAAGAAAAAGTGTGCCAGACCTCTCATTACTAAGCATAGGAAAAGACAACATGATAGAGAGGATATGGCAGATGGGGAGGTGCAATATCGCAACCCCAGAGATGTGGAATTTGAAGAAGTAGGGGAGTTTACATAAACTGAACTCCATGAGCTAGCAAAACAATACAAACAGAGGTCCAAGGAACCCCTATTTAGTCGGCTCCTACTTTTGAGGGATGAAGGGGGGGCAGTGTTGTTTTGTCAGGTGTGGAAGCAGTGGCTATGGGAGTGTTAACCCATGATCCACATTTGTGTCCGGCTATGCGAAAACCCTGCGTTTACTGTATTTTTACTGAATTTTTCACTTTTAGACCTTCTGAGACATGGGATAGTCCAACTATACGCTAATCCTAGTGATATGGAAAATACCTACTCCTGGAGAACAATAGGAGAGAGTGTTTTCAGGTTACGTGAGATGGGTTGTATAACTGGGTTAAATACATTTCTAGAATGGATATGGAACCTGCTCTGCACTCTAAGCTAATGAAGTCTGCACCATTTAATCTGGGGACTCCTTTATTGTCCTTTCTGGGAGGCCTGGGATAAAACAGAAAGATTTGTGAAGCCACTACACTTTTAAGACAGTTGGGGGAGCTAGAGGAAACTAAAACAAAACCTGTCAGGGCAATAGAAAACAAGCAGAGAAGAAAGGGAATGAGGATGAGAAGACAGGAGGTGAAGTGAAAATCAGGCTAGTTATCTCTAGCAAACAAATGTGGGTGGACCTATTAAAGGCAGGAGTACCTAAAGATGAGATAGATGGGATTTCTACTGCAGAATTGCTGAAGAGGTGGAAACAGTGGGGAAAACTGTCAGGGTTATGAACACTACGCCTTGTGAAGATAATATCAGCCTAGATTTATGGAAAACAGAACAGACCCCTCCTGTGAACCCCAAATCAATTCCCAAAATGGCACATGAACCCAAACCCAAATCCCTTTATCCTGGGGAGGAATTATAGACTCAGAAAAGGGGATTGGGAGGTTCCTCATCCTTTGTGAAGGGGAGGTGGGTCTCCTCTAATAGCAGTAAGGACAGTGATAGCAGGAGACGGACGCCCATATGCACCTGTCACTGTATGGTGGGGGAAGTCATCTTCTCCTACTCATGTGATGGCTTTAGTTGATACTTGAGCTGAAGTTACACTTTTGCAAGGAAAGCCTTCCCATCACAAAGGAGAAGTGATTCATGTGAAGGTTTGGGTGGGAGGGCAAACCACACCAGCAGTTTGGGCATGGGTGAAATTGGCTATTGTCAAGGGACCAGGACTTTGGACAAATGTTTTGGTATCAGAGTTAACTGAACATATTCTTGGGAAGGATGTACTTTAAGGTCAGTCTAATTAGACTGAACGGGGTACATTCACTTTTGGGTATCCTGATAAAGTATATCTAGTTAGGGCAGTGAAGGCTGTGGTCAGAGGTCATGCGAAATGGACCCCTGCCTACATACCTCCGCCAGAGAAGCCAGTCTGCCTCAAGCAGTACAGACTTCCTGGAGGCCACAAAGAAATAGGGGGAGACTATTCAAGAACTGTTGAGAGTAGGGATCCTTAGACCTGCTGTAAGTAATGAAACCCGACGGGACATATAGAATGACTGTGGAAGACTCTAGTTCCTCTTTACAGTTAAGGTCCCTCTCCCAAGCCAGCTTGTATGGTTGTTTCTGAACAGGTCTGTACTGGCCATCAGGACTACCGGGAGTTTGCAAAATTAAAGTGGGCCTGTCTGGATGAAGTCCAGGGAAAAAATTTTGTCCCAGTCTAACTCTGTTTCTGAGTTGGGGTGAGCAGTGACTTGTACACCATTGAACTACCCTCTCTAGTACCCTGGTCCCTAGTGTGCTCACCGGTATTTAAATGCCACTCATCAAGTCCATGAAAATCCCATGCGCTTTTCCTCTGATCATGTTTGATGTGCCAATGTAAGTACATTCAAAAATGCCCATTGAAATTCACAGTGATTTAAGGTCTACAATGACATTCAGCTATCTAAGAAAGACAACAATATTCGGATGGGATGACGTATCATGTTTTTTTCTCATCTGTTTTTTGAAAGGACAGTAACTCAAAACTACAGAAGATTCCAGGAAGACCTAAAAGTCATTTTTATTTTTGTTTTGTCTTCAAGCCAGATATAACAAAAACCAAAATGCAATTTATGTACCCAGGCTTTAGACAATGCTATCATCAAGATACAGCAAGCAGCGTACAGGGAGATTGTTATCCTGAGCTTGTGAAAGTTACTGTCACCTGCAAAGTTATCACAAAGACAATGAATGACCAACTACAATTATCTTTCTGAATTGGAAACATAGATTCCCAGGGATCAAATTATCTTCCTTGAATGCTCTGCTCAGGGCCACAATAACTGGAGTGAACAAATCTTTTTAATACATCTCACAAAAACAGACCTCAAGCAAGCAGAAATCCTGCTGCTTCTTTATTTAAAGCAATACCCCATCGTCATGGTTTGGTCACAATAAATGCTTTTTGCAGCACTGGCAAAATTGTTGTTTTTTAATAGGGATTATTCCTAGTAATACACTATATTACCAAAAGTAATATAGAACACCGTTGGGATAAATTAGAGCATAGACTTCGAGCCAGGCCTTCTCTCCAATATCAGTGCCTGACTTCACATTCTGGAAGAATGGTCAAACCTACCCATAGACACACTCCTAAATCTTGTGGTCAGCCTTCCCAGAAGAGTTGAAGCTGTTATAGCTCCAAAGGGTGGGCCAACTCAATACTGAACACTACAGACTAAGACTGGGATGACATTAAAGTTCATGTGTGTATAAAGGCAGGTGTCCCAATACTTTTGGTAACATAGTGTATGTTACATTAAGCTTGAGTTGCTAAGCTTTAAAGGGTTAGTTCCCCTTTCCCAAAAAACTGCTTTGCAGAAAAGGGGAAGTTGCTAAGATGACCCTGGTCATTGCTGCTAGCCCCTACTATTATAGGAGGGAGCTCTATTTGATTCAAATTCCTGGAGGGATTTCCCAGTTGCAATTTTTTACGTTGCACCATGATATTAAAGTATTATTAAACCCCCATTTTTTTATTTTTTATTATTAAAATAACAAACATGTTATACTTATGTGCTCTGTGCAATGCTTTTGTACAAAGCAGCTCCAGTCCTCTCATTCTGTGGTCCCCTACTGGCGCTCCAGGTGTCTCCTCTCAGTGGGTACCCTCACGGAAAGCCGCTTTTCATGGGGGCACCATGTATGTTTATTTGCAAGCCACACTGTCTGCATCTATTGACACAGATCAGGTGGCTCGGCCACAACCCCCGCTCCTGTGTCACAGCATTTGATTGACAGCAGCGGGAGCCAGTGGCTCCCACTGCTATCAATCTGCCCAATCAGTAGATGCCATTAACAAAATGTCTTTGAGCACATGTTTCTCCTCCTACAATTTAGCAGCACAGTGCAGGGACTGATATTGCAGCAGGCAGTCAGCAGTAGTCATGGGACCCCATACAGAATGACAGGGCCCCCTCAGCTCATTGCCCTGTAGTTTCCCTCTGCTTTGGTTAGCTATGGTATATATAGCAATGGTTGGTTGGGGGGGGGGGGGGGGGTTGTTAAAGTTGGATATACATGGATCTAAATTTGGCCAATTGAGCAGGGACTGGGCAAAATTTGATTCACACCAGTGGGCTTGCGTTATGGTCCATTTGATGCATGCCCTCTGTTGTGTGCAATTGGTAAAATGCTTTGCATTGTCTAATTTTTCCTTTTTTTAAATCTAGTCAAAATTAATGAAAGGCAATTCATTGCACTGTATGTGCTGGCGGGATGTGCGTTGTGCTGCAATAAAAATGTAGACATGCTGCATTTTTACACAACACACCACAGCTCATTCATGGTGTGAACAGAACACATACAGAGTAATTGTTTTCTCTCTGCACTTTTTTTTATTCTGTCGCTTTTCATATTGCCGCTAATGCTTGCACATCTGCTATTCAAACACATTGCAGAACACATGTGTGTGAATAGCAGATGTGCTAGCATTAGCGGGTCTACAAAGTTCACGTACTTATCCCAAAGAGGGGCCAAAATCCATTTCACAAGATAAGATAAAGGTCTACATACTTCTTTTCTAACTTACACACTTCTTGTAGACAATACCACGTCTTGTGTACACACACTTATCGTCTACGCGATCGTAATCGCCGTTATATTTTTCGCTGTCTTATTTTTTTTCACAAGAAGTTTCTTCTTGTGAAAAAAAATAAGACAGCGAAAAGTATAACGGCGATTACGATCGTGTAGACGATAAGTGTGTGTACACAAGACGTTAC
>BLSH010328248.1:1576172-1598720 GCA_018402905.1 Glandirana rugosa
ACCCCAAAAATGAATTCTCATCATCTGTAAACGCGACCACTTTTGCGCAAACCAATCAATAAACGCCGATTGCGATTTTTTTTATCGCAAATATGAGGAAGAATATAAATCGGCCAAAAACGGTGAAAAAAAATGTTTTTTTATATTTTTTTTTTGGATTTGTATTCTAGCAAAAAGTAAGAAATGTGGGTTTTTTTGCAAAATTGTCGCTCTTCTTTTGTTTATAGCGGCGATCAGAAATGACGCAGAGGGGATCAAATACCACCAAAAGAAAGCTCTGTTTGTGGGAAAAAAAGGACGCAAATTTCGTTTGGGTACAACGCCGCACGACCGCGCAATTGTCAGTTAAAGCGACGCATCGCCGAATCGCAAAAAGGGCTCCGGTCCTAAAGCAGCAAATCCTTCCGGGGCTGAAGTGGTTAAAGACCTTTGGTATCTGCCATCTTTCCTTTCATGCACAACTATGGATTAAAGCTACCAGGGGAAATACATTTGGATCTGAGATTTCTCAGTTGAATGCCCTATTACTGAGTTACAAACCAACATTGCAATGTTTTTTACATTTTTTCATTGTACTTTGATAACCGGGGATATTCAGGGACTCAGATTTGGATCCGGACTTTGCAACCTGCAATTGAATGCTCTGCTACAGAGCGCTAAACCTACGAGTGTTGCCACATTTTGATGTGTTTCTTTTTTTGAATGTAGCACCCACCCTCCTAGATAGGTGCTAGGACTGTGTTCAGTGGAGCTGGGTGTTTTTGGTAGGTAAATTTAGCTTGCCTCACTGTAACCAATGTGGCTGTAATCATTGCATTAGGTAAATTTAGTTGAGTTCACTGTAACCAGTACAGCTGATTAACCACTTCAGCCCCGGAAGGATTTCACACTTTAGGACCAGAGCCCTTTTTGCGATTCGGCGCTGCGTCGCTATAACTGACAATTGCGCGGTCGTGCGACGTTGTACCCAAACGAAATTTGCGTCCTTTTTTTCCCACAAACAGAGCTTTCTTTTGGTGGCATTTGATCATCGCTGCATCATTTCTGATCGCCGCTATAAACAAAAGAAGAGCGACAATTTTGCAAAAAAACCCTAATTTCTTACTTTTTGCTAAAATACAAATCCAAAAAAAAAATATAAAAAAACATTTTTTTTCACCGTTTTTGGACGATTTATATTCTTCCTCATATTTGCGATAAAAAAATCGCAATCGGCGTTTATTGATTTGTTTGCGCAAAAGTGGCCGCATTTACGGATGATGAGAATTCATTTCTGGGGTTTTTATTTTGTTTTTATTTTTTATTAGTAATGGCGGCGATCTGCGATTTTTAGCAGTACTGCGATATTGGGGCAGACATGTCGGACCATTTTGACACTTTTTGGGACCATTGGCATTTATACAGCGATCAGTGCAATAAAAATGCACTGATTACTGTGTAAATGCCATTGGCAGTGAAGGGGTTAACCTGTAGGGGACAAGAGTTAACTGTGTTCCCTGGGCGTGTTCTAACTGTGGGGGGACTGCCCTAGCAGGGGAAGGGAAGTGATCACAGCTTCCGTGTAGAGGAAGGCTGTGATCACAGCCCTTCCCCCTTCACAGAACGGAGGTCCGTGTTTACTTACACGGACCTCCGTTCTTCCACTCCGGGGGAGGCATCGCGGGTAGCCGGCGGCGATCGAGGTCGCCGCACCCGCTCCCTGGCCCTCCCCAAACACAGTGAGCGCGATCTCGCAGCCGCCGTCAGATGACGGCGATTTGCGATATCGCACCACTTTGTCGCCGTCAACCTGCGGTTGGCGGTCGGCAAGTGGTTAATTAGATCAGTTCAGTGTTCTCAGCTGCTGCCAGCCTGATAGCTCCCCCTGCTTTCCAGAGAGTTGTGAGAACTCTATAGAACATAGGCATGGAGCTATGCAGAAGGCAGTATGAATATGTATGCAGCCCTGGCCAATTCCAGGGAGCAGGGCCCAGAATGTTGCTTGGAATCTGCATAAATACTTCCCTGCAGAGGATCAGTCCAGCCAGGAGGGCTGCTGCCCTCCAGGGCAACACTGCCATGTGCTTGCTGTTAAAGAGGCCTCAGGTGGAGGGCCTTGATGTTGAAGCTACAGAGAGTTGACTGATGGGCTGTCTGCTAAAGATCTAGTCTGGTATCACTGGGGGAAAGGTGTTGCTTGGAAGTTGGAAGGAGGCAATCAACTGTCCCTGGACATTTTGTGAGCACAGACTGCTGAGAGATCTTAGAGACTTTTAGGTTGCTGCCATCCCGCTACAGCAAGGTTTCTCAACCAGGGTTCCTCCAGAGGTTGCTAGGGGTTCCTTGAGCAATGGTCAATTTCCACCTCTCAGATAAATTCCCAATGATACCATTGATCTTTTTAGCTATCTGTAAGGAGGTAATTCTTCACGTGTAGGGAGCATTCTTCCCATTGACCATCACACTAATGTATCATGAGTTGTAGATTTTTAATTTTTAGCAGGGGTTCCCCGAGACCGGAGAATTATTTCAAGGGTTCCTCGGTGTTGAAAAGGTTGAGAAAGACTGCGCTAGAGAGTCAGCTATGTGTGTTTGACCAAAGGGAACATCGGCTGGTATCCTGAAGAGCTCAGTCTATCTAGTTCTCTGTGAAGTCTGCTTCTATTACAAGCCAACTCCACAGGTTGCTATATGCAAGGGCTTCTGCTTCAGCTTTTCAGAAAGAAGTCCACTGTCCCCAACCTGTACATAGTATCTGCTTTTTGAAGTATCCCACTCAGTGGCAGCTGTTTTTTTTGGGGGGGGAGGGCAGCAAACTATCCACCCGCCTCCCCCCCCCCAGCTGGTCAGTCAGGTCACAGGCACTCCCCCCGGTCGGTCACCAGCCCCGCATTTACCCCATCTAGGTCGCGAGCAGTGTTTCCTCCGGGCGGGCTTCAACCTGCATCTCCTTCTCGGCTTCACAGTGGCTTCCCCTACATCTCCTCCCTCCTACTCCTCCTTGGTGGCCAGTAGGTTTGCTTCTCTTACCAATTGGGTGATGGGTCTCAGGACCCGCTTCCTGCTTGGCTGGGAGGATAATCAGGAAGACAATATTAATTCGCTATTGTCACACAACTGGGGGGGGCTCGGGGCGCAGTGCTCTGCGCCCCAAGCCCACCCTTTTTTTAAAGCCAATTAGAGCCTCAGGCTCTAGTCATGTGCTTTAAAAAAAAGAAGAAAAAACACATCGGAATCCATGCGCCTGGTGTCCTGCATGTAGATTAGGGGCCGGGCGCATGGATTAGGGAGGTGGTGTCCCTGCGCCCCGTATGGATGGGCTGCCACTGATCCCAGTCAATTCCCTCAACCTTATCCAAGTTCTCCAAAAATAAAAGCAAGAACAAAACCCCTAGACTGGTTATTGAAGAAAAGTGTGGCTGAGATTGTGTGCTTGGCTGTGGGACAATCTACTGGGGAAGAACCTAAGCAAATTTCCAGCAGCTCCTACAGGAGTAAGTGCTACACCTCTTTGATACCGCCTTCCTGCTTTCAAGCAAAACTGTGAAGAAAACCTAACAGGGGACAAAGATTTGGTTCTAGGACAGTGGTTCTCAACTCCGGTCCTCGGGACCCCCCAACAGGCCAGGTTTGCAGGATAACTGAAATACATCACAGGTGATATCATTTGCTGCTCAGTGATTGCAGTGTTCTAGTCTGCATCTCCCCAAGGTAATACTTAAAATCTGGCCTGTTCTACCACTGTTCTAGGATTTCCTGAACTTCAGTTGGATGCTCTACTACCAAGATATGAACTCACATTTGTTGCCATATTTAAGGTTTCTTTTAAATTATTTCTGCACTTGAATGCTCTACTATTGAGCTATACACCCTGCCATCTTTTTTTTTTTAAGCAGAAATATTGCCAAAACCTGATGGGCGATACAGAGTTGAATTTGTGAATTCTCAATATGCAATCAAATACTATTCTACTGAGCCATAAACACACATGTTGCCAACTTTATGGTGCTTTCTATGTCTTTCATAACACCATTCTTGAACCACTTCCACACCGCGCACAGTATATTTACTGCAGCAGTGTGGATGTGTACCGCGGATCACGGTAAATAGACGGCTATTTGCGGAGTGGCAGCTAGGGGGCGCGTGCAAACGCTCGTGCCCGCCGCACTCCGGAGCCAATGTCCGCTGGCGAGCCGCGATAAGCTGCCAGAGCGAAAGAACGGGGAACCGCCAATATAAACACGGCGGTTCCCTGCTCTGTCAGTGGGGACATAAGAGATCTACTGATCCCTGTCACTGGGATCAGTTAGATCTCTTATGCCCCTGGTGGCCCAGCCCCCTCACAGTTAGAACACGCCTAGGGAATACAGTTAACCCCTAGATCTCCCCCTGCAGGTTAACCCCTTCACTGCCAATGACATTTATACAGTAATCCGTGGACATTTCAATTTCTGATCGCTGTATAAATGTCATTGGTCCCAAAAAAGTGTCAAAAATGTCCGACATGTCCGCCCCAATATTGCAGTCCCGATAAAAATCGCAGATCGCCGCCATTACTAAAATGTAAAAAATTTAAAACCGCCAGAAATGAATTCTCATGGTTTGTAAACGCGGCAACTTTTGCACAAACCAATCAATAAACGCCAATTTTTTTTACCAAAAATATGAGGAAGAATAAAAATCGGCCAAAACCGATGAATAAATTTGTTTTTTTATATATTTTTTGGATTTCTATTTTAGCAAAAAGTAAGAAATCTGGGGTTTTTTTGCAAAATTGTCGCTCTTTTTTTATTTATAGCGGTGATCAGAAATGGCGCAGAGGTGACCAAATACCACCAAAAGAAATCTCTATTTGTGGGAAAAAAAGGACGCAACTTTAGTTTGGGTACAACGCCGCACGACCGCGCAATTGTCAGTTAAAGCGACGTAGTGCCGAATCGCAAAAAGTGCTCTGGTCCTCACGTGGGAAATCCTTCCGGGGCTGAAGTAGTTAAAGACATTTGCAAGCTCCCATGTTTCCTTTCAAGCCCATATGTAGGTAAAGGTTCAGAGGGCACCTGGGCTTGAACCAAGAAGTACTCGTCTGTAGTCGAGCTATACCTCCAATATTTTACAACATTTTTAATGGGTTCTTTAACCCACTTTCTAAAGACATCTAAAATTTGCCATTTTTCTTTTTAAGCACAACTGTTGGCAAAACCTACCAAGGGACACAGATTTGGATCTAAAACTTTTAGAACTTCAGTCCCCCCATAATGTTGCACCACATAACACACACATTACACACACACATTACACATTGTTACGCACATATTTAACCCCTTGATTGCCCTTAGATGTTTAAGCCCTTCCCAGCCAGTATCATCAGTACAGTGACAGTATATATTATCGCTGTATTAGTGTCACTATTGATGTCAGTGACAGTTAGTCAGTTCCCCTTAGCATCAGTTAGTGTCAGATTGACCGCCGCACATATTTTTTAGCACGGATCACTGTATTAGTATCACTGGTTCCCAAAAAGTGTCAAAAGTGTTAGTGTCCGAATGTCCACCGCAATACCATAGTCCTGCTATAAGTTGCTGATCACCGCCATTAGTAGTATGAAAAATAAATACATAACAATTCCAATATACTGTATATATACCATAGTTTGTAGACACTATAACTCTCATGCAAACCAAATAAAATACACTTAATGGGATTTTTTTTTTTAACCAAACCAAAGACATGCAGCAAAATAAATTTTGGCCTAAATTCATATTTTTTTCTATTGGATGTTTTATAGCAAATAAAAATATTTTTTTCTCATTTATATTGCAAAAAATAAAAAACTCAGTGGTGATCACATACCGCTAAAAGACCAAAAGAAAGGTCTATTTGTGTGAAAAAAATTACACCAATTTTATTTGCGTGCAGTGTTGCATGACTGCGCAATTGCCAGTTAACCTCTTGCCGACCGCCCCACGTACATTTACTGCAGGACGGTGGCTCCTGTGTGTAGAATAATGTACAGATACGTGATCCTGCACTCCTGGGTCTGGGGCGTGCACGTGAGCCGTTGTTGACCCACTCCCACTGTGATTGGACACAGCGGGAACCAATCAGTGGGACAGGCACAGCGGCAATCTGCTTTTGTAAACAAGGCAGATTGCCGTTCTGTGACAAGGGAAGGCAGTGATCTTGTGTTTCTGCTAAGCAGAAACATGGATCTCTGCCTTCCCACAGTACAGGCATTTCCCACACAGTAACCAAGCACTCCCTAGGCACACAGTTAACCCTTTGATCGTCCCTGAAGTTAACCCCTTCCCAGCCAGTGTCATTAGCACAGTGACAGTGCATATTTTTAGCACTGATCACTGTATTAGTGTCACTGGTCCCCAAAAAGTGTCAGTTAGTGTTCGATTTATTCACCGCAATATCGCAGTCCCGCTATAAGTCGCTGATTGCCACCATTACTAGTAAAAAATAAATAAATACATAAAAATTCTATAAATATATCCCATAGTTTGTAGACACTATAACTTTTGCGCAAACCAATCAATATATGCTTATTGGGATTTACCAAAAATATGTAGCAGAATACATATTGGTCTAAATTGATGTAGAAATTATATTTTTTATATATTTTTTTATTGGATGTGTTTTATAACAGAAAGTAAAAAAATATTGTTTTTTTTTTTTTAAATTGTCGGTCTTTTTTTGTTTACAGCGCAAAAAATAAAAACCGCAGAGGTGATCAAATACCACCAACAAAAAGCTCTATTTGTGGGAAAAAAAGGACATACATTTTCTTTGGGTACAACCGCGCAATTGTCAGGTAAAGTAACGCAATGCCGTATTGCAAAAAAGGGCCTTGTCAAGTCCGAAACAAAAAAAAAAAAAATAGGTGCAGGGCTGCATGCTGGGGGAGCAGGGGAACGGCCAGCAAGGGGTTAAGATGGCTTGAAGAACAGGTCTCCTCACTCATCGGTGGGGAGAGCCCTGTTGAGGAGGACCGGATGCCACAACGCGCTCGGTGGTCACGGCCGCCGGAGCGGTACAGTCCACCGCATGCCTCCAGAGGCGCCACTTAGGGAGCCCATCAAGCGTGGACCCTTCTGGGAGGTGGGCGCTGCCCCACACTGATACGGCCAGCGCCGCCCCAGGTAGGAATCCCCGCCGCAGGAGCAGCTGCTCCAGGCGCCGCCCCAGGTAGGAATCCCCGCCGCAGGAGCAGCTCCTCCAGCGGGGGCCTTCACCACCTACACCCGCCCCTCCCACGCCTGGCCGTCGTGGGAGAGCGGATGTCGCGGCCGCCCCCCCCTGGTGATGTCCCGGCCAGCAGAGCAGCCCAGAGAGACAGGAGGCCGATCGCGGGCGCCAGCCGATCACCTGGAGTGGCTGGCAGTCAGACCCTTCACAGCAGCAGGGGAGTGGCGCCCCCAGTGGCGCAGCCAGCGCCTGGACAGGTCTGGAGTTCTGGGAGGAAGAGGCCCCGTTCCACATGTGGTGGGTTGCGGCCCACACAGTGTGGAGAGGAGGGAGACCATCGGCCTGGACCCTTGGTGCCACCCAGCGATCGCCAGGACGGCTGTCAGCAAGCATCACCAGACAGGTCAGAGGGGGAGCTGTCCAGTTCTGAAGACGAAGAGGTCCAGGGCCCCTCGTCAGCGGTGGATGTAAGAGTGGCGGCTGCAGGTGCTAGCCCTGCGCAGCCTGGTAAGTTCTCTTTGACTAATAATGCTGCTTTTCTTACAGGGTTGCAAAGTGGGTTACTGTCTGGGCGGGGACAAGCTGGCGCCAGTGGGTCGGTGGCGGCCGGGGTGGCTCCCGCTGCACATGTCACGGACCGTGGGTCTGCTGCATCCATAATGGTGGCGGGCCTGCAGGATCTGGTGGCGGGTTTGCAAGCTTTAGTTCAAAGGTTCGACTCGGGCTCAGTGACTGTCCCTGCGTGGGTGCAAGGGGGGGGCGGCTGGGCCGTCGGTGGGTCCTTCGGTGTCGATTGGGAGTAGTCCCAAGGGGGAGCAGGGGGGAACTCCGAAGGGTCCCCAGTGTGAATTCCACGGATACGGTGTCGGGGTATGCGGGATCGGATTCCAAGAGCACAGGTAAGTCTCAGGATTTGGTGCGCTTGGCGGATTCCGCCAAGTGCGAAGTGTATGTATGCTTTGAGAGTCCTTTGGGTGCGCACCACAAGTCAGAAGTTTGGGAAAAAATTTGGAAGGATGAGTACAAAGAAATTTTTACGTTACTTCCTCTGGAAAAATTTAACCTGGATAGGGTCAAGCCGGAGAAGTCGAAAAAGGAGGATGAAGAAAATGTAGGTATCGCTTGATTCCGAGAACGTTTAGTAATTGGTTGCAGGCCTTTTCTATTCTTGCCAGCGTGATTTGTGAGAAACATCCTGAGCACTGTTCAGCGCTTTTCTGCTACCTGGATGCCATCAGTGAAGCGCAACGGGTTTACGGGGGGTGGCGTGGCTGCGTTACGATGAGCAGTTTTGTCAATGTAACGCCATTAGGCTGGCGTTACGGTGGGATCACAAGGACATCAGCCTGTGGATGCGCCTCATGACCTCGGCAAGGGTGGGGTCGCCGTTTCCGAGCATGGCCGGTGGTCTGAGTACCCCAGGACAGTTGGCCGGCAAGCGAAGGGGTTGCTGTTGGCAGTTCAATGAAGGAACGTGCTGTTTTGGTGTTTCGTGACGGTTAAAGCACGAGTTCAAGTTGCAGCGGGACCCATTCGTTTTCACGCTGCCTTAAGCAAGGAAAGGGACGTCCCAGGGATACTGAAGGAAAAAGGGACGACGCCGGTGATGGTGGAAAGGATGCATTCTTTTCTAAATAGGTATCGGCTAATAATAATAGGGCGGCTGCACGGTTGTTGGAGGAGGGGTTTTCAGCGGGCTTTGTTATTCCATGCTCCCTTGTCAGTATTCCGCCCATGGCGGATAATTTGCCCTCTACTCGGGCGAATCTGGAGTTGGTCTCGGACAAGTTGGCCAAGGAGGTAAAGTTGGGTCGCATGGCCGGGCCATTCACCCGCCCTCCCTTGCCCGACTTGGTCGTTTCCCCGCTGGGGTTGGTGCCAAAGAAGGAACCGAAGAAGTTCCGTCTTATCCATCATCTGTCTTTCCCTAAAGGTTTTTCGGTGAACGATGCCATTGATCTGGAAGCTTGTGCGGAGTCTTACACTTCATTCGACGCGGCTATTTATTGGGTTCGTCGGTATGGGTCGGAGACGCTCATGGCAAAAACTGACATAAAGGTGGCTTTTCGCTTACTGCCTGTACATCCGCAAAGTTTTCACCTATTGGGTTGCAAGTGGTTCGGGGCGTTTTACGTCAACCGCTGTTTACCAATGGGTTGTTCGATTTCTTGCGCGTTTTTTGAAAAATTCAGCTCGTTTGTTGAATGGGTGGTCAGGGAGGTTTCGGGGGTCAGTTCAGTCATCCATTACTTGGATGATTTTTTGTGTATAGGCCCTGCCGGGTCCTCGGTGTGCGGAGTGTTGCTGGCCACCATTCAGCACATAGCGGAGCGCTTTGGTATTCCGCTGGCTGGTGAAAAAAAGGAAGGCCCGTGTACCACCATTAGTTTGGGGATTCTCATAGACATAGACACATAGACACAGTAGCCATGGAATGCCGCCTGCCTGCTGACAAATTGTCGGCTCTACAGGCGGAAATTGTTTTGCTGGTAGGAAAACGGAAACTTCAGTCTCTCCTAGGCCGGCTCAATTTTGCTTGTCGCATACTGCCTATGGGCAGAATTTTTAGCCGACGTTTGTCTGCAGCTACTGCAGGCGTGTCTTTACCTAGTTATTTTGTCACATTGACCGCCGAGCACAGGGAGGATTTGAAGGTGTGGACGCCTTCCTGGGCTCCTTCAATGGCCGTTCACTGTGGCAACAAGGCCCGATCAGTGACTTTGATCTGGAACTTTACACGGATGCGGTCGGCTCCATGGGCTATGGTGCCTTCTACCGGGGACGGTGGAGTGCGGAGCGCTGGCCTGTGGAATTGAGGGATGTGGGGTTTCTGCGGAACATGGTATTATTGGAACTTTTTCCGGTTTTGGCTGCCATTGCAATATGGGGGGACTCATTTCGGGACAAAAAGATTAGTTTACATTGCGATAATATGGCGGTAGTGCAGATTCTTAATCGGCTGTCAGCCGCCTCCATGCCAGTGGTCCGGGTATTGCAGAATTTGGTTTTGCGTTGTCTACGGTTGAATGTTTTCATTTATGCAGTACACCTGCCTGGGGTGAATAATACAGTGGCGGATGCTTTGTCTCGTTTGCAGTTGGACAAGTTTCGTGCATTAGCACCGGAAGCGGATCGATACGGGGAGACTTGCCCACAGGAACTGTGGCGGGTTGCGCTGGGGTAGAGTCTATACTGCTGCATCAATCATTGAGTGCATCGACGTGGGCGGCGTATTCTAAGGTGTGGAAGGAATGGGATGATCTTTTGGCCCAGGTAGGGGCAGATGGGGTAAGTACAGAATTCCCTTCCCTGTTGTTATATTTCATTTGCTTGAATTTTGAGCAGGGAGTGTCGGTCTCGGCAGTGTCCAGAAAGATGTCTGGGCTGGCCTTCCTCTTCAAAGCTTGGGGTGTTCCGGATTTCACCAAGGAATTCTTGGTCCGTCAGGCATTAAAAGGGCACAGACGAGGGGCGCAGCAGCGTGACAGCAGCCGCCCGGTTACCTTTTGCATGCTACAGACGTTATGGACACAAGCTGGTTTCGTTTGTGATTCGGAGTATGAGGCCGTGTTGTTCCGAACGGTGTTTATACTGGCGTTTTTTGGGGCCCTTCAGATTAGCGAATTGGTCTGTCCGTCCAAGACTGCGCATGGTAGGCTTTTAGTACAGGAAGTAAGTTATTCTCAGTTTTCGGTGGTGTTACTGATTCGGCGCTCTAAGACTGATCAACTGGCCCGGGGTCGGTATGTGCACCTTTATAGTATTCCGGGTTCCCCCCTATGCCCAGTATCCATGGTGGAGGAATACGGGCATTGCCGCCCGCACAGGGAGGGTTCTTTCCTTTTACACTTAGGTGGTTCAGCCCTGTCAAAATTTCAGTTTATGGCGGTGTTTCGGCATTGCTTGGGTAAGGCTGCTATTGAGGTACGTAATTACTCATCTCACTCCTTCCGCATTGAAGCGGCCACGGAAGCCGCTCGGTGGGGATTGGATCAATCGGTCATTCGGCGTATAGGGAGATGGGAATCTGATAGTTTTAGGCTTTATGTTCGGCCAGAACTGATTTGATGGCTAATATGTTATTTTACCGGTTGCTGTGATTTTGTTTTGTTTCATTACAGGGACCCCCCTTGCCTCATTTGGATTCTGGTGCACTCTTTTGTTTTCCTGGGGGGCAAAAAGGGCTGATGTTAGACCCAATGGGCCTCAGCTGGGTTTTAACTGGCGGTATCTTCGGAGCGATGGTGTACACCTGAATGCTGTGGGTACTGATCTGTGGGCCTTAGGCATTCAGGATGGTGTACAACGTGCTTTGCGTTGGTGGAGGGGCTCACAGGTGTAAGGTTTCACACCTGTGTGCGATGGCGGTTGAGGCTGTGGAGGCATTGCCCATTGGAAAGGAAAGTTGGTCCCCCGATCTGGTGTTGCGCGGCTGGGGGGTAGCCAAATGGTGGTTGTCCTCGAGCCGGCGTTACGTGGCTGGGGATAGTCAAGCGGAAGGTTTTTCCCGAGCCGGTGTTGCGCGGCTGGAGATAACAGGAAGAAAGTATTAAAGTAATACTCACCCTGGATTGGTTATGGGATGCCTCCTAAGTCATGCAACCTAGTATGCAAGCTGGATTTTGGGTTTTTGTATTAGAGTTTATGGTTATTATTATTTATTAATAAATGGCCGAACGGCCAATTTTCTCCAGAACGGTGTCACGAGTCGTTTGTTGTAAAGTGTTAAGAGTTATAATGGTAGAGTTCCATTCTGGTGTACCCTAGCCATGATTGGGGGAAAATATTCCGGAGCTGAAGTGGTTAAAGTAGCCCAGTGTTAAATAGTAACAAATGCTTTGGTCATGAAGGGGGCAAAATCTTCCAGAGGTCAAATGGTTATATATTGAAGGTCTGCTTTAATGTAAAAATCAGGGAAAAATATACATTAAAAAAGTTTTTTAAATAAATATAAAAGCTGTTAAGCATATTATGCATTTTCAAGAACATCTCTGTCCATTTAATAGGATATAATTAAAAAAAAGTATGAAATATATATAATAAAACAGCATGCCAAACAAAAGCTTTATATGTCATAGGAAAACAATGTAAGACTAATTTAGGTTGACAAATTAGAGGCACAGTTGTCAAGTTAACTGATGCGCACTGACATTGCTGAATTCGGCTTGGGTATCCATAGCCATGACCTCTGCAAAAAATAACAAATCCCCACCAACGCAATAATTAAATTTGTAAACTGAACAGCTTCACTACGAAATAGAACATAAAATAAAATATTAGATTGCAAGCTCTTTGGGGCATTGGTCCATCTAGCCCTCTTGTGTTGAATTGCACTGCAAATTGTTGATGTGATATAAATCTTCAATAACAATAATAATGACAAAGTACAATAACTCATACGGCCGTGAAAGAAAATCAGAAAAGCGGTCTTATTCATTAAGACTTAAAATTTGATTCTTCCAAGGAACATTTACCTCCCCAATTCATTGTAGGCTGTTATGGAGAACAAGCGGTGGAATTCTCATACACAATGTCACTCTTGTGATAATACTGCCATGAAGAGGCAAAGCACTAATCATAGGTCAGATATACAATAGGATTGTTAAAGGCCGAAGTTCAGATCAGTGACCCAGCGACTGGCATTACCCAGCACCTGTGTGACCGCCCTCCGCCATCGCAATTAAGAGCAGGTGTGCGCCACTAAATCCAGAGGAGACCGAGGGGGGAAAAAACATGAACCTGCTCAAGTGACTACATCATTAAACATTGGAATGGAATCCTTTTTTCAAAAGTACTTAAGAGGATAGTTCTCCTTTACAAGAAAAAAATGGGATGTTTGTAGCTTAAAATAAACCGTGCAGCTTTGACTAGAGATAAATAATATCCTTGCTATAGGTGTAGGCCATTTACATACCTTATAAAGCCTGACTGGAATACTCCCAGGACGTTGCTAAGTCCTCCCAGAACGTTGCTAAGTACTTCCAGTATGTTGCTTAATACTCAGGACATTGCCAAGTACTCCCAGGACATTGCTAAGTCCTCCCAGGACGTTACTAAGTACTCCCAGGACGTTGCTAAGTCCTCTCAGGACATTGCTAAGTACTCTCAGGACATTGCTAAGTCCTCCCAGGACGTTGCTAAGTCCTCTCAGGACATTGCTAAGTACTCTCAGGACATTGCTAAGTACTCCCAGGACATTGCTAAGTACTCCCAGGACGTTGCTAAGTACTCCCAGGACGTTGCTAAGTACTCCCAGGACGTTGCTAAGTACATCCCAGGACGTTGCTAAGTACTCCCAGGACATTGCTAAGTACTTCCAGGATGTTGCTAAGTACTCCCAGGACGTTGCTAAGTACTCCCAGGACATTGCTAAGTACTTCCAGGATGTTGCTAAGTACTCCCAGGGCATTGCTAAGTACTCCCAGGACATTGATACGTACTCCCATGACGTTGCTAAGTACTCCCAGGACATTGATACGTACTCCCATGACGTTGCTAAGTACTTCCAGGACATTGTTAAGTACTCCCAAGACATTGCTAAGTACTCCCAGGATGTTGCTAAGTCCTCCCAGGACAGTGCTAGGTACTCCCATGATGTTGCTAAGTACTTCCAGGATGTTGCTAAGTACTCCCAGGGCATTGCTAAGTACTCCCAGGACATTGCTAACTACTCCCAGGGCATTGCTAAGTACTCCCAGGACATTGCTAAGTACTCCCAGGACTTGCTAAGTACTCCCAGGACATTGCTAAGTACTCCCAGGACATTGCTAAGTACTCCCAGGATATTGTTAAGTACTCCCAGGACATTGCTAAGTACTCCCAGGGCATTGCTAAGTACTTCCATGATGTTGCTAAGTCCTCCCATGACATTGCTAAGTACTCCCAGGACATTGCTAAGTACTCCCAGGACATTGATAAGTACTCCCAGTATGTTGCTAAGTACTCCCAGAACATTGCTAAGTCCTCCCAGGACGTTGCTAAGTACTCCCAGGACGTTGCTAAGTCCTCCCAGGATGTTGCTAAGTCCTCCCAGGATGTTGCTAAGTACTCCAAGGACGTTGCTAAGTACTCCCAGGACGTTGCTAAGTATTCCCAGGACGTTGCTAAGTACTCCCAGGATGTTGCTAAGTACTCCCAGGATGTTGCTAAGTTCTCCCAGGACGTTGCTGAAGCCTAGTGGTCACTGCTCAATGCCGCCATCACAGGAATGAGCTCTTTCTCTGATTCAACCCCCTGACATGCTCTTTCTCTCCCATGATGCAGTAGCTCTAAGCTCAGCATTTGAGAGCTCGCTCCTGTGATGGTGATGGTGAGCAGTGATGACTAGGCCTCACTTAGCAACGTCCTGGGAGTATTTCAGTCAGGCTTCAGAAGGTATGTAAATGGCCTACCCCTATAGCAAGGGCTTTATTCACCTTTAGTCTGAGCTGCACAGTTTTTTTTTTCTTTATCTACAGATGTCTCTTATCTGCATAAGCTGTTTTGTGGTAAAGGTGAACTATCCCTTTAACCAGTTGCCGACCGCCCGCCGTCATTTGACAGCGGCAACTTGGCTCGATATCACATATCGCCATCACCTGATCACGGCTGCAAGATCGCGGATTGGGAGCGTGCGTGCCCCGCCGAAGGCGTGCTTGCGCACTCACTGTGTATCGGGGGAGCCAGGGAGCAGGGGGGGGGGGACTCGTTGTCCGCCGGCTACCAGCAATCGCTCTCCCGAAGTGACAGAAAGGGGGTCCCGTCGTGTAAACACACAGATCTCCGTTCTGACAGGGGAGAAGGAATGTGATCGTAGGCTTCCTGTATATGGGAGCAGCGATCACTCTCCTCCCACACTCAGCCCAGCCCCCACACAGTTAGTAACACCTCCCAGGGAACACAGTTAACCCTTTGATCCCCCCCCTAGTGTTAACCCCTTCCTTTCCAGTGACATTTATACAGTAATTTTTTCATAGCACTGATCACTGTATAAATGTCAATGGTCCCAAAAAAGTATCAAAAGTATCCAACATGTCAGCTGCAATGTCGCAGCACCGCTAAAAATAGCAGATCGCCGCCATTACTAGTAAAACATTAAATTAAATGAATTCTCATTGTTTGTAAACGCGGCAACTTTCGCGCAAACCAATCAATATACGCCAATTGCGATTTATTTTACCAAAAATATAAGGAAGTCTATATATCGGCCAAAACTGATAAATACATTTGTTTTTTTATATTTTTTTTTTGGATTTGTATTTTAGCAAAAAGTAAGAAATTTGGTTTTTTTCAAAATGGACGCTCTTTTTTTGTTTATAGCGGTGATCAGAAGCGACGCAGAGGTGATCAAATACCACCAAAAGAAAGCTCTATTTGTGGGGAAAAAAGGACACAAATTTTGTTTGGGTACAACGTCGCACGACCGCGCAATTGTCAGTTAAAGCGACGCAGTGCTGAATCACAAATAATGCTCTGGTCCTAAAGGGGGAAATCCTTCCGGGGCTGAAGTGGTTAAAGAGACCTTTCCACGTTTCCAAAGATTTAACCACTTGACCCCCCCTCATGACCAGGCCATTTTTGCCATACGGCACTGCGTTACTTTAACTGATAATTGTGCGGTCATGTGACACTGTATCCAAATCAAATGTATGTCCTTTTTTCCCCACAAATAGAGCTTTCTTTTGGTGGTATTTGATCACCTCTGCGTTTTTTAAATTATTTCGCTATAAACAAAAAAGACCGACAATTTTGAAAAAATATTTTTTTTTACTATCTCCTATAAAACATATCCAATAAAAAGATTAAACAATCAAATTTCTTCATTCATTTAGTCAAATATGCATTCTGCTACATATTTTTGGTAAAAAAATCCCAATAATCGTATACTGATTTTTTTGTGCAAAAGTTATAGCGTCTACAAACTATGGGATATTTTTATTTATTTATCTTTTCAATAGTAATGGCGGAAATCAGCAACTTATAGCGAGACATATTCCGGTGCACATTCTGACACTAACCGACACCTCTTGGGGACTAGTGACACTAATACAGTGATCAGTGCTAACAAATATGCCCTGTCACTGTAGTAATGCCACTGGTTGGGAAGGGGTTAACATCAGGGATTCTTAAAGGGTTAAATGTGTGCCTAGCCAGTGTTTTACTACACTGTGTGTGGTGCTTTTACTAGGGGAAGAGATGGGATTGTATTCCCTGCTTTGCAGGGACACAAATTCCATCCCTTCCCCCCTTGTCAAAACAGTGATCTGCCTTGTTTACATAGGCAGATCGCAGTTGTGTCTCTCTGCTGGAGGACATCGGGTTCTGTGCACCCGCTGATTGGCTTCCCCTGTATGTAATCACAGCAGGAGCGAACCGTCGGCGGTGCCCTACCCGTAAGTGTCAGATCATGTATATATACAGTCAGGTCCATAAATATTGGGACATCTACACAATTACAATCTTTTTGGCTCTATACACCACCACAATGGATTTGAAATGAAACAAATAAGATGTGCATTAACTGCAGACTTTCAGCTTTAATTTGAGGGTATTTACATCCAAATCAGGTGAACGGTGTAGGAATTACAACAGTTTATATATGTGCCCCCCACTTTTTAAGGGACCAAAAGTAATTGGACAATTGGCTGCTCAGCTGTTCCATGGCCAGGTGTGTGTTATTCCCTCATTATCCCATTTACAAGGAGCAGATAAAAGGTCCAGAGTTAATTTCAAGTGTGCTATTTGCATTTGGAATCTGTTGCTGTCAACTCTCAATATGAGATCCAGAGAGCTGTCATTATCAATGAAGCAAGCCATCATTAGGCTGAAAAAACAAAACAAACCCATCATAGAGATAGCAAAAACATTAGGTGTGGTCAAATCAACTGTTTGGAACAACCTTAAAAAGAAAGATCGCACCGGGGAGCTCAGCAACACCAAAAGACCCGGAAGACCACGGAAAACAACTGTGATGGATGGCCGAAGAATTCTTTCCCTGGTGAAGAAAACACCCTTCACAACAGTTGGCCAGATCAAGAACACTCTCCAGGAGGTAGGTGTATGTGTGTCAAAGTCAACAATCAAGAGAAGACTTCACCAGAGTGAATACAGAGGGTTCACCACAAGATGTAAACTGTTGGTGAGCCTCAAAAACAGGAAGGCCAGATTAGAGTTTGCCAAACAACATCTAAAAAAGCCTTCACAGTTCTGGAACAACATCCTATGGACAGATGAGACCAAGATCAACTTGTACCAGAGTGATGGGAAGAGAAGAGTATGGAGAAGGAAAGGAACTGCTCATGATCCAAAGCATACCACCTAATCGGTGAAGCATGGTGGTGGTAGTGTCATGGCATGGGCATGTATGGCTGCCAATGGAACTGGTTCTCTTGTATTTATTGATGATGTGACTGCTGACAAAAGCAGCAGGATGAATTCTGAAGTGTTTTGGGCAATATTATCTGCTCATATTCAGCCAAATGCTTCAGAACTCATTGGACGGCGCTTCACAGTGCAGATGAACAATGACCTGAAGCATACTGTGAAAGCAACCAAAGAGTTTTTTAAGGGAAGAAGTGGAATGTTATGCAATGGCCAAGTCAATCACCTGACCTGATTGACCCAATTGAGCATGCATTTTACTTGCTGAAGACATAACTGAAGGGAAAATGCCCCAAGAACAAGCAGGAACTGAAGACAGTTGCAGTAGAGGCCTGGCAGAGCATTACCGGGGATGAAACACAGCATCTGGTGATGTCTATGCATTCCAGACTTCAGGCTATAATTGACTGCAAAGGATTTGGTCCCTTAAAACGTGGGAGGCACATATACAAACTGTTGTAATTCCTACACCGTTCACCTGATTTGGACGTAAATACCCCCAAATTAAAGCTGAAAGTCTGCAGTTAAAGCAAATCTTGTTTGTTTCATTTCAAATCTATTGTGGTGGTGTATAGAGCCAAAAAGATTAGAATTGTGTTGATGTCCAAATATTTATGGACCTGACTGTACGTGATCTGGTGTACAGGTGCCGTCCTGCAGCAGTAAAACTGCTATAGGGCGTACCTGGAGTGGTTAAAGCCTATACTGCAGCAGAAGGCAGTGAGGGTAATTTATCAAGATAATCAACAAAAAAATTGGGCGCAAATCAGTCTGCCTCCCATTTAGCAGTCTATGCGACAGTTTTACAGTGTATGTGCAACCCCTATAATCTTAAGCTGCCAACTGAGGCAGATTTGCAAAATTCTGAGACATTTATTAGAACTCTTTCACACCAGGGCCGCCTGAGCGTTAGCAGTAAAACACCGCTAATTTGCGGCGCTTTACCGCTCGTTATAGCAGCACTATGGCGCCACTATTCGGGCAGCGGCAGTGCGCTTTTAACCCCCCCACAAGGGGTTAAACGGGGGTTAAAAGTGCGGGTTAGCGGCGCTACAGAAGCGGGGTTCTGCTCTTCGGGAGCGCTGCCCCATTGTTTTCAATGGGCAGGGGCGGTGGAGGAGCGGTGAATACACCACTCCCACACCGCTGCAAAGATGCAGCTTGCAGGACTTTTTTTACCGTCCCGCAAGCGCACTGCTATTTTTAGCGCAAATGCGTCTGAAAAACGCCTTGGTGTGGAAGGGGTCTTACTGTAGATAAGACAGATTTTGTTCTCCAAACTATGACCCACAGGCCACATCCGCCCTGCAGCTAGGGCCAGAGGCATATCTTCATTGTGCACTGATTAAGGATTAAGGTCAACAGAGGTTGCCTTTGGTCTTCACTTCTGATGTAAGGGGGATCTTGATGGGGACCCTGATGTAAGGGGGGACTCTCATGGGCATTTTTTTTCGGCCCATAAATATTTGTAAAATATACAATGTGTGTGACTGAAAAGTTGGGAGACCCCTGCTCTAAAAGTTGTGATCCCTGCTCTAAACAGATGCACGATTAAAGCCTAACTGCAGGTTTTGTGCTACTTTAATCAGTTAGTTGGAATCAAGCTTTAATTAGCTGAGGTTTAAGAGGCGGACACATGACATCACAATCTCTACCTCAGCCAATCAGACAAAGCCTTGTGTTCATTAATGAAATACAAAGCTTCCTGTGAATAGCTGATCAGCTCTCGGGCCATTGCTTTATTTAGGGATGAGACCCTCCAATGGTACTATTAACGATCTAGCACCGTTCCCACTCGTTTAGCACTGTATACCATGTGTGGCTGTTGCCACATACAGTTTATTCAGCACTGAGAGCAGCCATATTTTGTAGTAATGGAAATAATTCATTTGGGACAACTTGGAGTTAAGCTTTAAAGTGTATCTGCCATGCCAAACTGAAAAAGTTAAATGAGTGGAAATGGTGCTGGATCGTTAATAGTACCATTGGAGGGTCTCATCCCTAAATAAAGCAATCCGAAAACAAAAATGTATATGATGGGACTCTAAATACCCCTCCAATGGACAAATATACACATTAACCACTTCAGCCCCTGAAGGATTTCCAGCTTTAGGACCGGAGCCCTTTTTGCGATTTGGCGCTGCGTCGCTTTAACTGACAATTGCGCGGTCGTGCGGCGTTGTACCCAAACGAAATTTGCGTCCTTTTTTTCCCACAAATAGAGCTTTCTTTTAGTGGTATTTGATCACCTCTGTGTCATTTCTGATCGCCGCTATAAACAAAAGAAGAGCGACAATTTTGCAAAAAAAACCCAAATTTCTTACTTTTTGCTAAAATGCAAATGCAAAAAAAAAATATAAAAAAAACATTTTTTTTCACCGTTTTTGGCCGATTTATATTCTTCCTCATATTTGCGATAAAAAAAATTGCAATCGCCGTTTATTGATTGGTTTGCGCAAAAGTGGTCGCGTTTACGGATGATGAGAATTCATTTTTGGGGTTTTTAATTTTTTTTTATTTTTTACTAGTAATGGCGGCGATCTGCGATTTTTAGCGGTACTGCGATATTTCAGCGAACATGTCGGAACATTTTGACACTTTTTTGGGACCATTGGCATTTATACAGCGATCAGTGCTATAAAAATGCACTGATTACTGTGTAAATGCCATTGGGGGTTGCCAGTGAAGGGGTTAACCTGCAGGGGGCGCGCTAAGGGTTAAGTATGTTCCCTGGGCGTGTTCTTACTGTAGGGGGACTTGCCTAGCTGGGGAAAGGAAGTGGTCACAGCCTTCACTTACAGGAAGGCTGTGATCACAGCCCTTCCTCCTCACACAGAGCGGAGGTCCGTGTTTACTTACACGGACCTCCGCTCATTCGCTCCGGGGGGGGGGCATCGCGGGTGGCCGGCGGCAATCGAAGCCGCTGCACCCACTCCCTGGACCCCCACGGACACAGTGAGCGAGCGCGCGCGCCTGCGGCGGCGCGCGCGCGCTCACAGTGGCTCTGTATCGCGCCCGCCGTCGTATGACGGCGATTTGCGTTACAGAGCCACTCTGTCGCCGTCAATTGCCGACCAGCGGTCGGCACGCGGTTAAAGTATGTTTAAAAAATCCACGTCTTTATTACATCAATTTAAAAGCTCATTGTCTTAAAACCACATCATTTTACATAAAACGTCAAATCTACCACTTGTCTCCCACTTAGGGAACCAAAGTGTAGGTCAGCTTGTTTCACTGAAAAGTCTACTTCATCAGGACCTTAAATCTCACGTGCAACTACAACTGACCACTGAAATAACATTAAAAAAGATATGCATATGTTACATATAATATGATATACAAGGTGTATAGTAGTAAGCACATATATATCAGCAGTGAAAACCATAACCAAAACTATCTTTCTCTCTTTTTTCCTAGTTTAGGGGATAATTTTTACTGCTAAGTAATATGTGATTTTCCAGGGCAGTGCTGGCATATGCTTGCTGTCCATGAGGGCTCAGGTGGGTGACCTGAGGGCCTGGATGCTGAAGCTACATAGAGCTGACTGAGGGGCTGTCTTCTGAAGATCTAGTCTGGTATCATAGGAGAAAGGTATTGCATGGATGTTGAAAGGAGGCAACCAACTTCCCTTGGACATATGTGAGTACAGACTGCTGTGAGAGATCTTAGAGACTTTTTGGGCTGTTGCCATCCCTCTTGTGCTAGAGAGTCAGCTGTGTGTGTTTGACCAAAGGGGACATAGGCTGGTGTCCTGAAGAGCTCAGTCTATCCAGTTCTTTATGAAGGTACTCTGCTCTAGATTTGTAGCTGCTGGCTTTTCATTTTATTAAGGGGAGACTAGAACTCTTTTTTAAAGAGCACCTGTAGCTCAAATTGTTGAAAAAAGTTAAATCTGGTTTCTGTTAAAAAGGTGCCAGAACACACATTGCATCACACTTGTTCCATATGGGGCAGTGTAGCCGCAGATCAGTCAGAGTGCCCATGTTCACCTGTGTCTACCTCCAAAATCATTTACAATGGGCATGTGAGCATCAGAACTGAACCACGGAGCAAGGGAAAAAGGTAATCTGGTCTCATGAATTCCAGAATGGTTTGAGGAACACAACAATGAGTTTGAGTTGTTGATTTGGCCTCCAAATTTTGCAGATTTCAATGCAATCGAGGATTTGTGGGATGTTCTGGAAAAAAAAGTCTGATCCACAGAGGCCCCACCTCGCAACTTACAGGACTTAAAGGATCTGCTACTAATGGCTTGGTGCCAGTTTCCACAGCATACCTTCAGAGATCTAATGGAGTCAATGCCTTAATGGCTTATGGTGGGTGGTCTTAATGTTATAGCTTATCAGTGTACATATACTTTAACAGTGTGCAGGGCACATGCTCTCGGCACAGCTGTATTTGCACTAATGCATGCAAATATGGGGCCACTCGGCGCAAAGGGCCACCTGCCAAGAGACCGCATATTTACATGCGGCTAGCGCCAAGAGATTAAATGAAGCCAGAGACAACCCGTAAATTATTATTTTTCAGAAGGTCAGAAATGTCAGCCTCCATATTTACCTGTAAATAGAGTTGAGCGAACCTCTGGAAGTTCGGGTTCTGCTGGTCCGTCCGAACTTCGGGACAAAGTCCGGGTCCGGGTCCGGACGGAACCCGAACGATCGCACGAGTTACCCCAAGCAACAGGCACGCTAGCAAGCCCAAGGCAGGCCTGGGCCTGGGCCTGAAACAGGGCTTCAAGCCTGCCTGGTCGTCTTGGGCTTGAAGGTCTCCAAGCGAGTTGAGATAAATGTCCATTTATACCTCCGACTGTAAAGACTGGAAGACTTTTTATTATTAAATGCCCAACAGAGACCGAAGTAAATTAGAGAACCGCGATCGGCGTACATTTATACGCCAGAGAACCGTCCACCGGGAAACGCGGCTCACCGGGGTATAAACGTACGTAATCACGTTTATGTCGACACGGCTCTCGTACACGGGACGTGTGACAATTTCATATACATGTGACTATTCGAT
>BLSH010328248.1:1608814-1648317 GCA_018402905.1 Glandirana rugosa
TGGTGTCGTTCGGAGTCACTTCTTACTTTCGTTCCATGTGCTTGTTACTAGCTTTTAGCATGTAAGTGCAATTATTTTATAAATAAACCTTATTTGGTTATACAGTATCACACTATGTAGCTTTCATTCTTCACTGAGGCTTGCTGTGGTACTATTTGGATCCCTATACTCCTACCTCTACAAATGGAGCCTGGTCCCTTCGAGTGGTTGGACGACCGGTTCTTTATTGGTACCTTAACCTGTGGATGTCTGACGCCCTGGATGCCCATGATTGAACCCGACCTGCATGTCTGGAAACCAGCCTGGTCCCTTCAAGTGGTTTGATGACTGGCCTTTCACCGTGATTCCATCCTGTGGATGCCTGATGTCCTGTGTACCCGAGGTTGAACCTGACCTACATGCCTGTAAACCAGGTATATCTGGTAAGAGTACCCTATACATACATGGTGGTGTTCTACCTTGCACAGTTGAAGATTTATTTCACGGTCCTTTTCAGTCACTTCGGATTTTTTATGTAAAAGAGACTAATTTCTTTATTGGTGGACTAATACAATTGAACTTTATCTCACCACACATTGTGTAGTTGTATAGACACTTTATATGTTTTTGCACATTTTGGGTTTATGATTTATGCATTTTCCCTTATTTGCTCTCGGTACTTCTAATAGGGGGGTTTACCACCCCTTTTTATGCACATACGCGCCACACATTTTCTCATAGTTAATATCACTAAATGGACTCAACTAAACACCTGGACCAACTCCCTGGCAATAGTCTTAGGGGAAGTGTTGCTGAAATTGTATGGCCAGCGGAATAGCACCTTGGAACGATCTATATAAAAGTCAAAGAATAAAATAGTTTATTTAGGCATTGAACCACAATCACTTCAATCTCCCTTTTACCCTCAACTGGCATATTGATACCTTACCCTTTCTGGACCTGACTATCCATAAAAGCCCTGAGGGTGAGATCTCAACTAACCTGTATCACAAAGATACAGCTGGTAATTCTCTTTTGCACGTTCAAAGTGTTCATCCCTCATATCTGATTAAACCAATACCAAAAGGCCAGTATTTACGAGCTAAAAGAAATTGTAGCGATGAGGGAGACTTTCATAAGCAGGCCGCAAGTCTCAGAGAATGGTTCATTGACAGAGGATATAGCCAAAAATCCCTTAAAAAAGCATATCACAATGCTTTACATAACCCCCGAGATCTTCTATTATTTCAAGGTGAGGTGACACCATCAAACTAATGTCCAATCATAAAATACAATAATCAACATCAAATATAGTATTTTCCAAACCCACTGGCACCTCCTAAAGGATGACCCCACATAGAGTCTGTTCAGTGATCCCGAACCGCACGTTTAAACGCAACCAGTCTCTTTGTGACATCCTAGTATCAAGTCATTTTTCTGCACCAAAGAATTTGGATCCTTGTGGGTCTCTTCCCAGGCCACTTTCCGCTGTGGGACATTGCAGTTTTTGCCAGTTCATTAAACCAGGCAAGGAGTTCTGTCTGCCCATGGGATAGAATTTGCACTATTTTGTTAACTGCAACACCATTGGGATAGTTTATTTAATCACATGTGGTTGCGAGGGATATTACATAGGAAAAACTAAAATAAATTTCTGGAAGCGGATAAAGGACCATGTGACGGACATCAGTGGGGGTATTATTGAAAACCTATACCTAGACATTTTGCAGATTGCCACAATTATGAAATAGAATCCCTCGCATTCCAAGTGCTGGCAAGGATCCACCCCCCTGAGAGAGGTGGTGATTTTGACCAAATATCTTACAGGTTGAGGCTAAATGGATTTACCGACTTAAAGCGACTCATCCACCGGGGTTAAATGACGCTATTACCTACGCCCCTTTCTTATAAATATTTACCTTAATTCCTCATTTTCCCTAACTAGCTTGCGTTACTAGAGACCCAGTCAACATCAGGAGTATAGGCCTGAGCTTTTGATTCGCAATGTATTACTTATCTGTTATTAAGCTTCTACTGCAATATATGCTGTGACCTCTATGGGTAATGTGAGGACATTAAATAGCTAGGCAAAATTGTGGTATCTTGTGCAGCGTGCTCTATGTGTGCATCTATTGGTGACATTCTGTCATGGATATTTATATCCATGGATCTCAGTCTGGTCCGTCCCATGTTTGTTATGGGCTGCAATATCATTTTTTATCATTGTTTAATATATAATGCATCCTTTGGCTTTAAATATATGCAATATCATCCGTATCTCTAACACCCCTTTCACACCAAGACGTTTTTCAGGCATTTTTGCTCTTTAGCACATAAAAAGCGCACCAAAAACACTCCCGGAAACGGTCCTCCTCCACAAAACACGATAATTTTGGTTCCTCTGTCTGCGCTGATACTGCAAACAGGTGACACCTGTTGCCTCCTTTGTGTTAGGCAACCCCCCGGAGCAGAATCTTCCTGGGACATGGGCTATATTAAAGCCCACACCCTATCCAGGCTATTCTTTGGGGAGATGAGCCCTCTCCCACCCCTCCAGATTCATAGGGTCACTCCAGACCTTTGATCCGGGCAACTGGGGAGGCCTTAGGAATTGATCTGCGTGGCTCCACCCAGCAAGAATAGCATTCACTGGCTTTATAAACCCTGACTGAGGATTTGCCTGCTATGGCTTGTCATCTGCATGGAGATCCTGGTATACACACCCGTGTATATATGAGGAGTAGTCAATGCAAGCGATTACATTTATATTTTCATTACCTCTTATCTTGCTCTATTACCTCGGAGTAGTTGCTGGAACAAGATCCCAGTACTATCCATCATTGACACTTATTATATTATTTGTCTGTCAGATTGAAATTTCCCATTTACTTATTAGACTCATGCTTTGACTTTTATATAGATCGTTCCAAGGATCTATTCCGCTGGCCATACATTTTCGGCAGAGTCCATTTAGTGATATTAACTAACCTGCCTTGTCCTTTGGGTTTCTTATACCCAGGCACTTCATGTAATTCAATCACAAGTAAAGGTAAAGGTTTTGTATTACTCCTCAGGTTTTCCTCTGTACCCTTTGCTGCCTCCATTTTCCCTGCTTTTTCTCCCCTCCTCACCCCTTTGCCTTCCCTCTCTCCCTGCCCCTTCCTTACCCCACAACCCTCTGCCCCCCCCCTCTTTTCCCTCCTTTTTTCCCTCTCCCCCCTCCTCAGTACTTTCTTTCCCCCCCTTTTTCCCCCTCCCCTTCTCCCCTTTCCTCTCCCCCCTCTTTTACGCTCTCCCCTCCCCCTTTCCTCCCTTTCATTTTCTTCCCTCTCCCCTCCCTTCCCCTTTTCTCTCTTTCCCTTTCCCCCCTTCCTCCCACTCCCTTCACTTTTCTTTCCTCTTTCCCACCCCCCCTCCTCCTGCCCCCCCCCTTCCCTTTTCATTCCTTCTTTCTCTCGCCCCCCCATCCCCTAATACTAAGGAAATACTAAATACTCATGTCTTTTTAGGCGATTTATACAACATACCATTCACTGAAACTCTGAAGAAACAAACTCCTCCTACTGGGAACAGGCAGTTCCAGGTCTCACGGGCTCACCAGGCTTGATTTCCACCAGGCTGCTGCCAACTACTTTACAGGTGAATTCTCTTAATACCATCCTTACTGTATCAATATTCTTGCACGCTAATTGGGATACATATGTGTTCCCTTAATATGAGGGTTTTTCCAATTACCATTGGACTCAGGATATGCAACTTACCTTTCTCATGATTTGGTCATAGCACATAAAAACTAGATGCTTATCATGTTTAAACTGGTAAATATATTGGATGGTTTTATAGATGTGTTTTGATATACTGTTTCAATATTTCATGATCATCTACATGCTTTTCTTGTTTGCACTTACTTTGTAATTTGTATATTCTCACAGTTTACATACGAATCAATATTTCAATCTGTGGCCCTGATGAAGCGGGTTAGCCCCTGAAATGTGTAGGCCTTCAAACTGGATTCTGCTACCAGGATTACCATACCCTGGATTACCATACCCTGGTCAACTGTAACTTTAACTTCAATTGTGAATGTTTTTCTTAAACTGCACATGTGCAATATGGCACATGTGTGCTAAAAAAAAAATTGCTTATTTTTAATTCTGCTGTCTCAATATTCATTAAACCTTACAAGGTAAATACAAAGTCCCACTAACCCCCTGCTGCTTTAGTGATTACTTCTTGGCCGGGATTGTACCTTATTCGGATTTTTCGTTTTCTCACGCTTACCTCCCACACCTTATTGACTACATAGAGAGCCGGTCACGGTCTCCTGCCATGCGAATTGGATGTGGAGAGAACCCCATCCAATTCACAGTAGTGTGAACCCAGCCTGAAAGTCCCGCTTTTGGAGTGAATGAACCCATATATACAAACAACACGACAACTGTTTAATAATCAGTGGTGCGGCTTTATTGACTGAACATTAAAAAAATCAGATAAGAATTACCCATTGCATAATATATATTGAATATTCATATTTTTTCTTTTTTTTCAAATATCGGACAGTGTCAGAATAGAAATTACACATACTGTTTAAAAAGTACAGTAAAATAATAAATAGCACTAAAGGCCACTTGTATAAAATTGTGTTCCCTTATCAACCAAAATCTGAAAAGCATCTCAGTAGCATGAAGAATTAGCAAGCAAGGCACAAATACAAATATTTATCTGATGCCCTAGATGAAAAGTTGACTGCGTTGAAATCCATCTTTTTTTTTTTTTCTACCTATTTTGGGACTTTTATAAGAAAACAAATGTGTTGCCCATACAACCAGATTTCAGCTGTTATATTTCTATTTCATGTTATTAAAACTTTTTACTTTTTATATACCTGATTTCGCCCACTGAGTAATCCCAACAATAGGATGTTCGCTTTCATTTTCTAACCTATGGGAGAAAAATATTAGCTGAAATATGATTGGCAGGTATGGGCAACAGACTGGTTCCATTACGTCCAGTTTTTATACACTGGCCCCATTGACCACAGGAACTGATGGAAACTATCGTTTTAATTGGGCAGACCAACCCTCAAAATTGTAAGCGTTTAGTAACATCATTAAACTGTAAACACTGGATTCAAACAACAGCTGCTGAAAGTATAGATCTTTCTTCCAATTAACTTCTGACCCACCTGATCCAACCCCACATAAAGCAACTCAGAGTAATGCATGGTACATATGAGTTGGCTCACAGTTGGAATGGCACCCCAACATACATATACTGTAAAATAAATAAATACACTTGCGCTATAGCACAACACAATGCACAGATGCTAATAGACTTTGAATTTTGCAGTGCTACATTTCCAAAAATAGTGCAGAAATGTTTTACTTTGTACATTGAGGCTTGTTGAAGTGTATCTAAACCCACAAATAAAATTTGTTGTATTGTACTCACCATAAAATCATTTTCCCTTTCATTCATTGAAGGACACAGCGGAGATCTTGATCTCTGACCATTGGCACCACCTTCAAGGAAAAAAGCCCAATGTTCGGAGATCAAGATCTCCGCTGTGTTCTTCAGTGAAGGAAGGAAAAAAATAGGATTTTTTTGTACCCACTGTAAAACCCTTTTCATTGAAGAACACAACGGAGATCTTGATCTCTGACTGTTGAGTTTTTTTTGCTTGAAGCCATAACCCAATGGTTAGAGATCAAGATCTCCACTGTGTCCTTCAATGAACTTAGAGAAAAGGATTTTACGGAGAGTACAAAAAAATCCTATTTTTTCCTTCGTTCACTGAAGAACACGGCGGGGATCTTGATCTCTGAGCATTAATCAAGATCTCCACTGTGTCCTTCGCTAAATGAAAGAGAAAACAAATGTAATGTCTATTCACTATGGAAGGAAATTAGAGATTGTTTAAACCCAAAAAATAAAAATGTAATATATTGCAACTTACGAGTGCTTAGATGTAATGGCCTCATTGGTTTGCTCTTTTCAGTCTAGGAACATTTTTAGCTGGTACAGAAAATGCACGTAGATCTTGCCAAAAATAGTGTGTAGTGTAGTATAAACTATACATCCCATCAACTACCATGTAATGGAGATGAACAAAGGCAGATATGTTTGAAGTCCAGCCTGTGTCACAACCATAGACACAATGACGAAATGAGTGTAGACATAAAGGAACAGGACATGCGTTAATTGCAGGATTCCTTTGTAAAAATAAGGAAAATAGCCAAAGAGAAGAGAAGAAATGCAACCACCACCAAGGACTGATAAACTGCTATGACATTTTGTTTTTGGGTTTAGATAAGCTTCAATTGTATTTCAAAGTGAATAAGAAGCCTTAATGCAACAGTTGTCAAAGCACAAAAAGAGGTGCATTAATGCATGTGTTAATAAGGGTTTCTCCAACCAGCTGCAGGCTTTTCTTCAGCCTGGCACACACTGGAATTTTTTTTCTTGTGAATCTGGATTACAGGAGCACAGAAATAAGTGCACTCCTGTGACCCAGAACAGAAGTATGGCCCAAAAAAGCTTAGACCAGTGGTTCTCAACCTTTCTACTGCCGTGACCCCTTGATAAAATTTCCCAAGTTGTGGGGACCCCTAACAGTAAAATTATTTTAATTGCTCCTACATTGCTGTCTAGTCTAGAGTCTAGTGAAGTAACATGGATGAACCAGCATGCTCCACTAGACACTGTCTAAATTGGCCCTAGTAGTATATGCTTGTGAATTAGGGACTTTAGATTGTAAAGGGGGTGTTGGAATCAGTGACAGTGCTGGGCCGAGTTCTGATCAGCCAACTTAGGTGCTCTTGATAAAGGTCATCTGCTGATCTGAGAACTGTAGTGGGGGACTTTTAAGGGCAACTATAATCACAGGCAGTGTTACTCACTGTGTCTCCGGCTTCACTGTGTCTCCGGCTCCATGGTGTCTCGAAGCAGTGACACCTATGCCAAAATCAGGAGATAGGGTCTCCTCCAGCCCCTCCAACTTCACGTTCCTCACCAGTCAGCTGACCTCTAGTCTCCACCCCCAACCATGCCCTGAACTGAACAGCGAACTGACCGCGAAGAGGCTGAGTGGGTGGCCACGGGCTCCAAGAACAGCCCAGCTGGGCGGCCACAGGCTCCAGGGATAGCCCTGCTGGGCAGCCGCAAAAAAGGCTTAGAGAGCGTGCAGGCTCCAGGAACAGCCCTGGCTTCGATGACCCCTGGCAAATCGGCATTCGACCCCCGTCGGGGTCGAGACCCACAGATTGAGAACCGCTGGCTTAGACCATACTTCTCATTTAAATCTTCTCCATCTTAATCAAATGTTAATCAAGATTCATACAACTTTCATCTATTTTTCTATTTGGATTCAAATGTAAAAAAAATGTGTAAATCTTGAGGGAAGGTGGTGTAAAACTTGTGTGAAAACATTTATCAACAGATCCCCAAAACTTGACAAGTATATTATTATTTGAACCTCAAATTTTTATGATCCTGAATTTTGTGGCTCTTTCGATTCACCTGGTGTCGTATTGACAAAGCTCTTTTGGCCATACTTCTCCTGTGGATCACAGGAGTGCACTTAGTTCTGCACTCCTGTAACCCAGATTCAGCCAACAGCAGGCTAAGGTATGCCGTTGGCTGACATCACAGAGCCCCTCCAGGCTCTGCAGGGATCTAAATAATAATGCCTGGATCTGACCAGATACCTGACCAGAAGCTGGCTCAGCCTGTTAGCTTGCCGCTAAGAGCCTGAGCCAACTGCTCCCTCCCCTTCCACAGTCTGGCTCTCCAGTGAGCGCTGGAGGGGCAGAGCACAGAACGGTGACTGGTGATCTTTGATCGCTCAGTTCTCAGTGTAGAGCCATCAGGGGGACAGCTGCAGTATTCTAAGTAAGTATAATGTATTTGTTTATTTTTTACAATCCTATGGTTCTCTTTTAACTTTGCCCAAAAATCTTTTTTTCTAATCTGGCGCATTTTCATGAAATTCATTGAAGCAAGAATGATAAACAGCTAAACAGTTTTTGCACTGAAAAAATTAACCTAAAATCAACCTATATTCAAATGGTACCATAAAGCTATGTGAGCAGTCTTTTGGGATGGATAAATTCCAGCAGCTGCTTATAATTTTCTTTCCTTCACTCCCCCAGCACTACGTTTGCCAGTGGAAGCAAAGTAACATACTAAGTCCCTCATGGCAATGGAGAAAATTTGACTCGCTCATCTTCCTCCCATGTGACAGTAAGTGCCCATTCACACATGAGCGTTTTGTAGCTTAAATATGCCTGAAGCCTGAAGCTACAAAACGCTGGAGGGGAAAAAATCAATGATTCTCTATGGAGATGGTTTACATCTCTTCTCAAAAACGCCTGAAGCCAAACGCCCTAATTACTCCCGGAGGTATTTTTGACGCGCGAATCAGGCGTTTCTGGCCAATTTGTATTGCCATTCTATCAATGTAAAAGCGTGCTTATTACCGCGACATCAGCGTTTGCAAACGCGCGACATCACACTACAAAACGTGTGACAAAACGCTTCAAAAACATCCAAAAACGTTCCGCTCAGGTGTGAATGCAGCCTAACGGTCCCTGGTGATGGGCCAAATTGGTACCTAGTGCTGTTACATGATGGCAGGAGGAGGGTCCTCAGTCCATTATAAGCTCAAAGGCATGACTTGGAGCTTACACAGAAATTCTCCCATGTAGTGGCAGGAGAGTAAAAGGAAAGTAAGTAAATGTAGCTGGGGAGGGAGCATTAAAGTGGTTGTAAACCTCAAAACATGAAATATGAACAAAGCATATCTTTCTATAGTGTGTAATTGTCGGTTTTCCTGACACCAAGATAAAAAAGGTGACGGGGAGGGAACTCCAGCTGATCGACAGCCTCAGCTCTGTTCCTGTGTGGAGGAGGGGGGGTGTCCCTTTCCTCAAATCAACTATCAGAGCTCTCATCACTAAGCTCTGCAGAGTGTAACTTCAGCTCTCCGCCCCCTTTTTTTAAAAAGCTCAGACAGCTTTAAAGATTCTGAACAGATTTAGAGAAGAGAAGACTGCAGATAAAAAGGTAAAACTTATGTAGGAGGCTGTTTTCATTTCTGCGTATCACCTGAGGCCAGTCACGTCACTGGGTATATAAAAGCAACCACTTTAAAGTGAACTTGTTTTTTGCTCTGCGTGAGCAAAGAACTGGTTCACTTTAATAACAGAATATGTGTTTTACGATAGCCCATAGAAACATTAATTCACATCATTAAGTGCTCCTAATCCCATCCAGCATCTGAGAGGTGATGGTAAGAAATATTTTGTTAGTGCAATTTTTTTGTCTACATCGGGCTTTGTGCACCCGAGAGGCTCCTGCAGTAGGTGTTTTTTTGGCAATCAGCACCCTGCATCACAAGTTGGAGCTCATCTGAATACCAACAAGGAAGAGGGGTGGACTGAATATTACTGAAGCAATGGTGAAGAATTCTCACACAAAAAATCTGAGAGCTATTTTTTTAACAAGGTTCTTGTTAAGATCCTAATTTTGACCACCTGTGTATTCAACTTGGCGCCCATCACCAATTTCACCATCATTAAAAGTAAGTACTGAGATGGAGCAGGACCATAAGATTTAATATATTGAAATGGGCTCCTCTTTCCAAAATATCCCCATCTGTGGCACAAACATACTAGGACAGCAGTCTAAACCTCTCAAATACCACATCAGTTCTTCAGTGTAGGGAAAGTGCAAGGAAGGAAAAAAAAATGTTGCATTCCATTTGATCCCTATATAGGGCAAAGCAAATAAATGCCCGTTGATCACAATGGAATTTACCTATACTATTTTGCTATTTTATATAGCTATATACTTTGCAATGACATTATTTAGCAATGTGAAGTTCTAGAGGACATAAAGGAAGCTGTGCACTGACAGCATCATGGCAGTTCTCTATTAGAAGCTTAGAGGGTCTCTGAACTTCTGACACCTATCCATATAAACAGAATGCCCTGAGGTTGTTTGGAATGTATCTTGTGTGTCTCATTTCCAAACCAAAGAAATTGAAGTGGAGGAAACAACAGCCTAGTCACCACAAAAGCAATAGCTTGCCGTCCTTTGGTTTATGACCTTGAAAAATACAGTCTGACATCCAAAAGACGACCTAAAAATGCTGGTCTTCAACTAGTCGAGCAAGTACAAATTGAAGAATAAGAAAAACATAAAACAAAACAGTTCAGACAAAAAAAAAAGTAAACTTGGCAGTAAATGATATACAAGGTGAAACGTTATCATTTGTGGAAGGTAAAAGATATAAATAAAACCATGAATTGAAAAAAAATGATCACAAATGGGATCCGCTCCTGCCCCTTCTCAACCCGTTGCTTTAAAGTGAATTCTAAATGAATGTATTATTGAGTAAATAATGAATAATGTTTATGTTTGAATGACCTGCCTAAGAGCGGGCAAAAATAAATGCCCCCAATTACGGTACTAATTATTGGCCAAAAAAAAGCCAAATTCGATTTCACTTTCACCAGTTTCCACTTACTGCCACCTCCCTGCCCAGTGAGAGTGCCCATAAGCTAATGTCACACTTGGTTTCCTGTCCTGAACCAGAAAACTCTGTGCAGGAAACAGCGGTGCAGAAGAATACTCCAGTTTCTACATTTCACTCCCTTGCTGGTTGGATGGACAAGGTGTCTCTCTCTCTCATTGGTGAGGGATATTCATCAGCATTTCTATCAGTTGGGAGAAATGCTTCACTCATCCAGCAAGGGACAGAGCAACCTGTAGAAACTGGTATTTACACAGCACTTTTATCAATCTTATCCCCAGTGAAAATATAGCAAAAGTGTGACTTCAGTCTTACTGGCCACTGGGGCATTGGAATGGCAGTTTCCCTTTTTCTGTAACGTGAAAACGAAGACAGAAGGTAGGTAAAGGAACACATGGAAAGTCTACACTATTTGCAAGTAGGGATTCCAAAAACTTGATACCTATTTTGTTCAAGGCTTTTGCATGTAGATCTCCCATGATTTCCCTATACCATGGGTTGGGAACATACTTTGAGTCTCAATGATATTGATGTTTTTTGCAGCCACAGTTATGATGGCATTATCAGCCATAATAATGGAAGCCCTTTTTCACTAATTCAGTATTTTTAGGTGGACCTGATCGAAAGGTCTATGCATTCCTATGGACAGGAGAGTGTAAAAGAGCTTGTGTCCATTTACACTCACCTTCTTTCTGATCCGATCCAGTCCACAAAGAAAGGAGAAGGGGATCCATTCTCTTCCATTTAGGTGGATCGGGTCAGAGGGTATTTGGGTGTAAACGGACAGTGGAGTCAATTAACTCCCAGCCGCCTATGAATCAGAGCGGGTTCTGTCTGTGTTCACTCTTCAGAAACTGGGAGGACATGGATATGTCAGTCCCACACTCTGCTCCAATCACCAGGGGATCTGTGAGTTGATCCCCTGCTGATCAGAACAGAATCCACCCGACGTGAAAGGGGCCTTTATGTGCTTAGTGCGTTGAGGTGATAGTTACAACTTCTTCAAAGTCTCCCCTCACACATCAACAATGTTCAGAGAAGTCAACACACACCCCATCTGAGTTCAATTTCATCAAAGTTGTAATAGCACATAACACTGCAATGAAGAGCCAAACAAAACAGGCACCAAATGCTTCTAGGTGGGCTGAGGGAAATGCTCTGCAATTAAAGAACTCTGTTCAAATGGGAATGCAAGCGATTTTTCAAAGGAAACCTGTCATAAGAAAACAACAGAGCTTGCCTTTGTTGACCTCTCGTGAAACTCTTGCTTCAATGCTTTGAGTTACCAATCTGCCTACTATTTTATGGTTGGTGACTCAGAAAGACCTAAAGCTAGAGGAACAGCATAACAGCCAAGAGAAAAAAGGTCAGCTCAATCACATGCTAAGAATCAGAAGGTTTATTGTGAGTCAGATGACAACCGTCAACAAGTATCACACAACACCTTTATCTCAGGACATCACGTGATACCCACTTTCATGGCGGTTTGACCTTCATTTACATTCTAGCATTCAACACCCCTAAATATCTTGACCACCCCCTCCACTCTAGGACAATAACTTTTCTACTTTTCTCACTTTATCCCTGAGGGCTAGAGACATGAAAATCCAATAAACAGTAACAGTTAAAATTTGGTTTCCACAAAAGAAGACCTTTTTCCAAAAACCTAACCAGGGATACATTGTGTGGTGGTCAAGTTTAGGTGCAAATAAAGCTCAATGGAGTACTTTATTAATACAATTGTATACAAAGCAGTATTGCAGTAGTGCCAATGAACTTTTTCACCAATCAGAAAAAAGCTTTCAAGTTGTATGCTGCAGTTGAGGAGAACTTGTCAGAACAAATATAAGGGGCTAGCACTGCCAATTTGTTTTGGAAGGTACATGCTGCAGGGCCTATCACAACTACTATAGAATTGAAAGCAAGCATATCAAACTTAAAGGAAGCAGTGGGCAGAATTAAGAAGGCTAGATCTTCAAATGGGCCACAGTATGTCTATTGGAGTCCATGCCTACTTAAGAAGTAACTATATATAAAATATGAATACCTGGAATTCATCTTGCACGTTAAAGTAAAAATTTCAATTGTACGATATTTAAAAACAGAAGTACATTAAAGCATTTCCATAAGTATTTACCTGCAATATAACATAAGGAAGTGTAACTTGATAACTGGAGACTAGCTGGAGGTGTATTTGAAATTGTTATTCTTAAAACACAGAAGGACACAAAGGAGAAGCAAGAGGGTCGCTTGAGGCCCATAAATCAACAATTTGACATGCCTGAGAATTGTTGAATTATAGCAATATTTCAGGCTGGGGTTTCACTGGTTATGTACTTGTCCAATGTCACTGACTCATTAGCATCAACTGACAAAATGGGTATATTTTACATGACTGTATTTGTTACTGTGTGTCAGTTTTGACATCAAAGTGTTCAAATTTTAGATATAACCGATATTGCTGCCACCTAGGTCTCCCATTAAATAATTGGAAATAAAGTTGATGAGTGAATGGCAGTGACAATCTTTTTAGAGTAAAAAAAATTGAATAGTGTTGGAATTGATCTTTCACCGCTTCATAACTATGCCCTAGTAGATTAGAGGAGATGATATCCCAGGGCGACTCAAACTGTTCTAGATAAGTCAAAGCCATAACCTCTGCAGCCCTCGGGAATCAATGAGCACCAGATTGAAGGGGAATAACATATTATTACACCTTTTTACAGCAGATAAAAGGACACTCTTAACAAGGCCTGCATAGCAAAGGCTTCAAGATCTACTGTAGGGGCTATGCTACTTACTCAGAGTGGTAATTATCATATATTACCTGTAATAGGTCCTTATTGATATTCTTACAGTGAACCTGAGACTCACTAAAACAAGTAGCTAGAATGTTATTGACCTAATTGGATGAGAATTAGTCTAATATGCCCTTTTCTCTGATTTGAAATGCACTAGGCACTGCAGTCCTTGGATTTCAAAATAAATTTTAAAGCGAGTGAATTGCAATTAATACACAGCTTCCAAGGAAACATTTTCTCAGCTAGTTTATAATTGATTGAAGAACAAATTCCAAAGATATATTATGCTGTTAAGCTTTATGTTTCAAGCAGTGTTTTTCAACTTTTTTTGTGAGTAACAGCACCCTTTAAAAGTATGAAAAATCTTGAGGAACCCCAGTTAAAATGTAGATTACTTAAATGCTACTTATCAATGGGAAACATGAGCCTGGGACAATGCACACAACCACCTTGATGAAATTACCTTCACATCAAAGCCCCCCTTCACATCCAAATCCCCCTTTCACATCAGAGGACCCCAATCACATCAAAGCCCTCCCTTACCATCTGAGGTCCCCGTCATATTAGTGGCTCCAGTCATAATATTAGAGGTCTAATCAAAATCAGAGACCTGCTTGCACCATGTCAACTCATGACACTGATCAGGGGCAAAGTGGGTCCCATGTTAGGGCACCCCAGTGCAACTCAAAAGGCACCCTGGTTGAGAAACACTGGTTTAAAAGACTGGTAAAATGCATGAATGTGTGCAGGCACATAGAGTGTTAAACTGGCCATACATTGGTTAATTTTTTAACTAATGTTCAAACAAAAAATCTTGTCATTACATTAGTTAATGCCAACAGAGACTTGAAGAAAGCCATTCAGAATTTAGTTTGCTTTTCATTTGATTTGAATGGAATTTCCTAAAAAAAAAAAAACACATAAAATTAGAATTTCATTCGTTTTGGAAAAAAGTTTTCCATTCTGCACCTTAAAATTTTCTCGTGATTTTGGTAAAAAATTAATGTCAATTTGACAATTTCACCAAAACTAACCAAACTTTTCCAAACTAAATTTGACTAATCTATGGTACACTTTAGGCTCCTTTCACACGGATGTTCTGTTCTGGTCCTCCTTTCAGTTTTTCAGGCGGACCTGAACGGACGCTCGATTCTCCTTTATGGAGCGACGGATGTCAGCGGTGACATGTCCACTGACATCCGCCGCTCTCAGATCCTGCACATTAAAGTCTGATGCATGGAAACCCTAATTTTTCCATCCATCTGGGGATCGGATCGGATGACAATAGACAGACGGTCTGTTGTCATCCAATTTCCCATAGAGGAGAGGGGGCTCTGACAGATCCATCCCCGCACAGTGAGCGGAGATGGATCTCTCATTCCCCGGCTCAGCAGGGATCAGCAGATCAATCCCCACAGAGCAAAAGCGGACCCCGCACAAGGAACGTCCGTATGAAACCACCATGAGGGTCTATGTTCAATGGAAGGCCTAAATAGCACTAGAAAAAGTCATGGTATAATTTAGCAGAGATTTTTGTTGTTTCTTGGCCGATTTACGTTTGTTACTGTAAGGGGGCTATAGCATGTTGGCAGTGGAAAGACCTTTCTACTCAGGCTGCAGTTTTTTTTTAAGGCATACTTAAGATGAGTTAAACTGAAATTTCAATTTCATCATCTCAAAAGAGAGCTTTCCTTACAGACAGAGTATAGTGACATGAGCCAATATAAATACAAAGGGGACACCAGTTCCTGATTCATGCTATATCAGGAGTATTCTCATTTCCACTATTGCCTAAACCAGGGTTTCTCAACTAGGGTTCCTCCCAAGGTTACTAGAGGTTCCTTGAGCAATTTCTGCCTCTCAGATAAGTTCCCACTGACAACTTTGATCTTTTTAGCTTTCTGTAAGGGGGCAATTCTTCCCAATGACCACAGGTGTAAGGATCATTCTTCCCACTCACCATGACACTAATGTATCATGAGTTCTAGATATAGCAATTTTTATGAGGGGTTCCCTGAGGCCGGAAAGTTATTTTAAGGGTTCCTCTGTTTAGAAAAGGTTGAGAAAGGTTGGCCTAAACTAACAGTCATGCAGAACACATGTAGCTCAATCATCAGGCACACAGCAAGAGTGCACACTTTAAGAGCAACCATCTCATCACTTAAGTCCCTAAAACACATTGGAAATTAAAACTGCAGGGTGGACTGACCCTCTATGTCCCATGCAGACTTTATCTAGTTTCCGTGTGTCAAATTGTGAACAAAGCACAGATGTTCAGAGGCTGAAAAGCAGTTCTAATTGTTTGCTAGCATAGTTTAGTAGTAGAGTTATCGAATACCCACATTTGTATCCTTCTCTCTATGCCCAAAGACCCATCAACCAATCATGTTACATTAGCATCATGCCCAGTGGTCAGTCTCTTCATAAATTGTGAAGGAGAAGGTATCAGAAGATACAAGTGGCTTTGGCTCAGCAGTCCTTTCCAATTGCAAGTGAAAAAATTGCACACAGACCCTAAAGCACAACCATAAGATACACTCTATCTGCTTGTATACAGTGAACATGAAATAAGACATTTGCAAAATTTTCTGTTTGAACATACAGCCAAAAAAACCCCAAAAACAATCAAAGTATGCAAACAAAAGAAGCAGACTTTGCCTTAAAGTAGAATTTGTGGCCAGGTTATGGACATTCAATTATGCACATACTCCTAACAACAGGTAAACTTTATTTAGTTCTTACTGACCTTTCTAGCTAAAGACACCATGGTGTAAAGCTAGAGAAGGCTTTGAGAAAATAAAATCCTTCTGTCATTTAATATCACTAGAACATTTGTCCACCGGCCGGCAGTGACTTGGCAGCCTTCAAACCTTTTAAAGTCTAATTTAAATACTGATGCACAGGAAGAGGGGAGAAAGTAGAGTGCCGAGACCCCCCTTGAACAAGATCGGTGCTTCTCTTGTGAACTTTGAGGATGAATGCCTCCATGGCATCTGCAGCTACAGACGTCAGTGAGGGTTTGTTTTAAAGTTTATATACTGGTTGTTATGAATATGTAAACCCTTGAATGACCATAGCCTGGCCATGATCCTGCTTTAAGTAAAGAATGTATGTTTTACTAGTAGTGCAAAACTGTTTTAATTTCTGTCTCTTTCTGAGAAGGAATACAACTCTTACATCAAATTGTTTAAAGAAACAACGTTTTGCAGTGTTTTCTATTGCCAGAAATATTTAAATCTCAAAGTGTAACTTTAAGCAGAAGTAAAACCATCGATTTAACAGTTTAAAAAAACAGTTACATTCCTGGCATTTGCCGGGAATGTAGCTGTCACATTGATTGTGCTCTCAACCAAACTGTCAAACCATCCAATGGCTGGTGTCATAACTGATCACATGTGCAGCATCATGGTAGTTGAAGATTAAACAGAGGCCAAGATGGCAGCTTCCTTGGCTGAAAATGATAAGAGGGTTTACGTCTACTTAAATAACAAATAATTCTCTGTCTCTGAAGATGGAAGGGGTGCTATTAACTGATCTCCTAAACAAGACACCCATAATAATTTGTTGTCTATGCCAACTCTAATGTAAGATCATTGGGAGTTAGTGGAAGGCAAGCTGTGTTTCCTCCATTTCATAATCATGACCGACACCGGGGGCACGAGAACAAAATTCTATTGGTCAATGACAACAAAGTATTTCTTACTGGGCTTCATTCAGACAAGATAGCATATATCATGCTAAAGAGGGGGAGTGGCCACACACGGGTCCCTATTTTTTATTCTGCTACATATTTATGACTGTTAGAAGCAGAAGGACCAAGTGGAAAACAAGAGAAAAGCCAATATTTTTCCCAGTCAAGAGCAAACACAAAGTCATGATCAAAATAATAGAATTCTAAAAGGAGTCCATGTAGTAGGGCTCCCTGGCTATCTTGTCTGCCCTAAAGCTGAACAAGACGCCTACAGAATAGCATGGAAGGTAAGGAGTTGTAAGTGAGCTCTAGTATGGAAATTTGTATTGGTGCAGTCCTATTATGATATCACCAAGCTGCTCCACAAGACTTATTGTTAAAGGTACCTGTACACATTGACCTCAAGAGGCTGCAGAACAACAATGATCCTTATTCTGAGAAAATGCCATACAAACAATATTTCACATTTTTTCTTCACTCTATTTTCTTGAATAATCTTTAATATCAGCTCCTAAGGGCCTCCACCATGTGCCTCTTCCCAGCAAGCTATAACAAGCCACCCCAAAAGGGTCCACCAATAACTGAAACATTAGTGGACTGACCCATTCAGAAGTGTTTGACCATAGTTTGTCTTCTCACTTTGCAATCTGTAAACAGAATAAAATACATTATAAAAATAAACACTTTGGGACTTCTAGTAACCTTTTAGCTTTTGATCAACTACAAGTCTCAGCATCCTCCCAGCTGTGACAGTTTTTGCCAATGATTGGCTACCCTTCCCCGGAGAACATGAAGGAGTCCCGTAAAAAAGAAGGCCCAGATCTTATTAAAAACTGTCGTAAGGGAGACCAGCAATAGGAGAATTAACTGTGTTGGCACTGCTCACCAATTCTGAAAATGTTAGTTACCGGGCTGTCAATTTCATGCTCAACACATTAAGAATTTGTTAACTGGCATGGTGCTGCTCAAGCTTTGAAATTTCACGGGTCACTGATAGGGAACAGGAATGTAGCAGGACCCAGAACTTGTAACCCACCCAGAGTCTCCTTAAAAAGTAAATTCAGATGGTCAACATGCCAGCCATGCAACTAGCATGTTCAGCAACTGTTTGCAAATAGCAGCACCTACATTTGTCTCATGACAGGCTCCCTTTAAGTTCCATTAAAGTTTGCCAGCATCTTTTACAGCCAGCAGCTGAATAGCTCACTATTAAAAAAAGAAATAAATAAAAATAAAAAAAAAGACATCACATTTTTTTTTATAGCGACAGTGACACCTGCAGCCAATATGGTGGTACTGCACAGCATCTGAAAAAAACAAAACAGTCAAAATAACCCAAATTAACATTAGATATGACAACTGTTATATTTAGCCTTATAACAACATTTTAAAAAATGATATTTTATATAACAGTACTTATGTAAACTTCAGACCACAATGAAAATAACCGCTTTCCAGAATATAAATAAGCAATTTTCCCTTGGCATGTCTAAATAGAAATTTTAAATACATTTCAGATTGGTGACCAATTGATAAGGTAAGGAAAATAAATAGGTTTTATGCTGTCCAGTGATTTCTTTTTCTTTTTTTTGGTATAGAGGGATGAAGATGAGGAAGCTAGACCATTCTTTAGGCGACTTTAATCGACTGGCTTACATACACCCTATTTTAAGATATAAGATACTTTGCTGTTATATATACCTTAAGCTATACCTTCATATAATAACGTAGACATTTTTATTTTTATTGCCCTAGGATATGACACAGAAATGCTGTATGCTACTGGCATATGCCATGGAGGAAAGCAGAACTATGTCATATTCAGGGGCAGCAACTTTGTTTATGAAGGCCTTGTATACCTGGGCTTCACTTCAGAAACATAACAATGTCACATTGATAAAGACCTCTGTCGGCGATGATGCTGGCATCACTTGTGTCTGGACCAGTATCTGTTCAAAAGCAACATAGGCTAAGCCTCGGGCAATTGAGGTTTTAGGATGAGGGAGTAGTAATATTAAGTTGTAGGTGAAACCTGGTAGGTTGAGTCATACTCTGGCTTCTTTGTTGAGGTGGGTATGCCAGCAGCGAGAACTCCCTGCTATAATTAACAATTCAGTTCCTGTCCACTTGGAAGGTTTTGGGTGCAGGGTGGTAACGATAGGGATTGCAGGGGTTGCAATTGCAACCGGGCCCCATGGTCCAGGGGGCCCATGTGCCTCCCCTGTACACCTGAATAGGAGGGATGGCGGGGGTGGCATTTAGAGGACCCAATCGCCTCCATTTTCCTCTATCCAGTTTACTTGTCTTCTGCTGTTCCCAGGGCCCCTGTGTGCTTCCCTGGTCCCCCTGGGGCCTGCTGCAGAACTTGTGAAAGGGCCCCACTGCAGTACCATAATAAAGGGACCCACAATAGGCGTAAAGGGCCCCAGGATCAGTGGGAAGAGGGAAGGGCCCTGGCCAGGGGTCAGGGGGCCCTTCGTAATTTCTTGCACCGGGGCCCTGAAGGTTCTAGTTACGCCTCTGTTTGGGTGGGTCCACCCAACTTTTTTGATCTGCATTCCCCTTTATTTTACTCCTCATAGTATAAAATAAAGAATTCAACAGGGAGCGTGGGAACTACTCACCATGGTCATAGCATGTGTGCAAGCCTAGGAACTTATCCCTAATATAAACATTTTATTTCTTTAGGTCATGGTCTAGTGAATAGTAGTTGGCCACATTTAAGTGGATTTGGATGAACACTGAAATGTCCTCACCATTACTCAAGAGGCTTCCTCAGTTCTTATGAGTGTAGGGAACCTACTATAGCAGGGTGTCCAACCTTTTCTCCTTCCTGGGCCATATTGGAGGAATGGTCTCGGGCCAAACACAAAATACACTAGCCATAAGGACAAATGATGAGCAGAAAAGGTCAGGTAGTTCACAAGTTAACGATCACTGATATAGATAATGTACCTATCTGAGTAATAACATTTTTTAAAAAATATATTTTATTATGAAAGTAAAAGAGGTCAACATATTTTGGTTCTAATTTTGCCGTTCATGTGCTTCATCCTTGAAAATAGTTGCTCACAAACATAGATGCTGCCGAAAAACTGATGACAAGAATAGGGCGTGATTATGAAGAGTGAGAGATTTTTCTTTGGGAAGATAAAACTAAAAGTCCAGTAAAGAGACACTGTAAATTTTTTCTTTAGCCGCATATGTTTTCTAAGTGTAAATTATTTTTTTTACAATAAAATAAATAAATAATAAAAAAAAAAATAATAATAATGTTTTAAAGTAAGTTTACAATTTTGTGTTGAGCCGCATTCATAGCCATCTTGGTCCACAGGTTGGACACCCTTGTATTATAGCATTTAAGTTACATGGAAAAGTTAGGCACCTTAATACAAACCATGTTGCCCATTTGAGTTTAAATGTTGGATTATGTTTCTGACGCTCAGCAGAACTGAAGAAGTCAGTTGGATGATTGGTCCACTTGAATGTGACTAACTACTACCATGATGCTCTGTTTCCTACCAACATTGGCAGCAAGTCTCTTTTATACTAGCCAAGCTGATAGAATCCTAAAGCAGTGGTCTGGGAACTACACATAGGTCACATGTGCTTTGGATGTTACTACTGCTAATCTCTCAGCAGGTGACTGCCAGTATTAAAGCCTTTTGGAATCTTATTTTTTCCTACATTGGTAGCTTCTCAGATCATTGCCCTTAAAAATTCCTTTTTAGTGCAATTGTTACCTACATATACAACAGCTGTCACTAAGCACAATTTAAAGACCTCTGACACTTTGCATGCAAATGTCATGGCTCTCTCAAGGTTCTCTCATTGTCTGTGCCTACTGTGCCTAGGCCAGTGGTGCCTTACATACTTCGTTGCCCTCTGTCTTTTCAGTCTTGAAGAAAAACCCATGTACACCTAACCAGACATGTATTTTTAAAACTGTATCTAGAAATGTCAAATAAAGTTACCCAAAGGTGGTGAAAAAAATAAATAAAAATGCAGCTCTGAAAATGAAAGTTGCCATGTTTACAATGAAAGGTGAAATAACCACAACCACATTACCCTCTGCATAGTTCCACCCAAAGGTTATGTGCCTTTTTTCGTTACAAAATATAAAATAGATTTTTTTTTTTTAACATTTATATTGTGTAAATGCATGCAACTCATGCTGGAGTCTAAAAGCTGTTCCTGTTAGTGGTAAGCAACCAAAAGTGAGGGGGGAAAAAAAAGTGGCGTGATGCAGTGACTACAAATTGAAGCATGCATCATATGTAGCCATCGGTGATCTTAACTATTTAACTTTGGAAAGTGTATAGTGACTTGTACAAATAGTACATCATACGAAAAGATAAATCCCCCCCTCCCTCTCCCCTCATTTTCTTTAAGTAGGTTTAGAAGGTGTCCATGCCGAATCGGAGATACCCTCTCCTGTTGACGACAAAGTCATGGGGCCGCTTGGTGTGAATGGGTCTGTATCGGTGTCCGTTTCACCTTCCGCTAAGAAGCGTTTATCTCTCATCCACGTTGATCCATTAGGACCAAAATTAAAGTCTTCTTTTTCTTGGGAAATGCTGAACCCACTGGGGGACCTTTGAAGTTCATCATGGTTCACCGATAGAAAAGATAAAGGGGTGTCACTGTCCCTTGTAAAACTTCTTCTATGGATGGGGGAACCCCTCTCGATATAAGGACTTGATACCTCTCCTTCATGACGAAAATCCATCCGTGTGTCTATTAAAGTCTGAATAGGCAAAACAGTTGGCCTTTCAGTGTAGTTGGCTGAAGAGGACATCGACCTTCTGGAACAATTGTCACCATTAAAAGGCATAGGTGAAGTAAAATCCACGGGATAGTCCTCAAAGAACCCATACTGGTCCATTTTGTTAAATGAAACTTGGTGCAAGTTGTAGGGATCCACATGGGCGCAAGACTCTGTGTAGTTATAAATTACCCTCCCGACTTCAGAGTATCGGCTTTCTTCTCCTTCTTCTTTAACTGTTGCCTCTGGGAGTGGATAGTATTCTGTAACTTGGACCTGTAGCTGATCCATGTGTTGCATGTGCATGTCAACCAGAAAATCCAGTTTCTTTTCCATGTCTTGGACCTGATCCAGGATTCATAGAAGGAAAAAAAATGAACACAGAAAATGAAAAGAATTAAACATGGAAATTGAATCTCCATCCAGCTGTAGATGTATTTACAACCTAACTGTATCAGGTAACATGTACAACTTATCCCTTGAGAATCCCTTGCATTGTGCAGCTGACTAAATTCCTCCTATTTAATGTTTTTGATTCTGATTGTCAGTTGAATGTCAGGATAGCTGATAAAGCGGTAAAGAGGACAAACTATGGAAATAGCTAGATTTCAGTTTTTGTCAAAATCAAAAAGCAATCAAAGACATAAAATAGTGGCTTTGATGAACTGAAAGGAGGTGGAATTTAATTAGCCTGATCAAACCCATTGGAAAAAATCAAGTTACTTTCAAGGACAATACGATACTGTTTTTTTCCCCATAGTTTAATAAACTGTATTAAAGCTGTCAACTTATTGCCCAGTTTCGGCTTCCCAAATAACCAAATTCCAGTGGTCGATCAAACTCTTGGGTGGTAGGTTGTCAAGTTTCTGCCAATTACTTGAGTTGTATTTGCATTCCTGGTGAATAAAAATTGGCTGAAAATTGCCAAGTGTTTCAATTACAACACAGGCTGAATGGATCAAGGCAACGAAAACTGTTGGTGGCAAGTTCCCTTGATATATTTGATTTCTAGGCCTCATACACACGGGCGTCTGCACAAAAATAAGCAAAACGCCGGGCCTGACGTCAGGGGAAAAAACTGATGTTTTGCTTGGCGTTTTGCATTGACGTCAATGCACGTTTTTTCACGCTAGCTTTTTGCGGCGTTTTCTGCCTCTATTCAAAATCAATGGTTCCCTATGGGAGCCCATTAATTTGAATAGAAGCCGCACCAGAAGTCGGATCACGGTGATCCGACTTGCGGCGCGGCTTGTGTGCTAGGTGTCTTAAAGGGAAACCCCCTTTCCTGGCCTGCCAGGCTGCATGCTCAGATAAGGGTCTGGTATGGATTTTGGGGGGGACCCTACGCCGTTTTTTCGGCGTGGGGGCTCCTCTTAAAATCCATGCTAGATCGAAGAGCCTGGTATTCTCTGGGGGGGGGGGCCCACGCAAATTTTTTGCGGGGGTTTCCCTATAAGACACCTAGCACACAAGTCGCGCCGCAAGTCGGATCACCGTGATCCGACTTCTGGTGCGGCTTCTATTCAAATCATTGGGACCCCATAGGGAACAATTGATTATGAATAGAACGCCTGACGAGGCTTAACGCTGTGTATACAACGTTAAGCAACGTTATTGAGCGTTTTGCCGGCTCGGCGTCAAAAGACGCCATGACGCTGCAGCTTCAGAACGCACTGGTCCCGCGTTCTAGCTACAGCTCACTAACACCGATGCCCTCTACTGCTCAGAAACTTCAGCATTTTAGAGGGCCATTGAATAACATGGAGAGCAGCAAAAAACGCCCAAAAACGTGGCATAACAAAACGCCCGTGTGTATGAGGCATTAGCATAACGAAATGCAGAAGTAAACTGCCAGAAATCCATTGCATGCAGGAATGAGCAAAACCTAAAGTGGTGCACACATCAGAAATACAATGACAGATAGTTGATAAATCCATGGCATTGATGTGGCTATTTTTGATCACCAAAGCCATTCATTCCACTTCAGAGTTAATACCAACATCTGGTTCACATGGCTTTGCTTAACAGCATAGCCATGTCACACAGCTCTGGAGTCCAACATGGCTTTGGTTTCTGGCAATGTTTCGCCGAATGCTAAATCTGTTTACTGTGAAACAGAGTTTGGCAGCTCATCTCTGGATCTGGGTATGACCGGCATCAACCCTGTCCTTCTACAGGCTGTTTGAACATTTAAAAAATAAAAAAACATTGCTTAAAATGTTGGTTTATACTGTACCTGTCTTTCCACTTTCACAAATTTTCCCATCATACTTTGGTCTTCATATTCTGATGCTTTGGAACCATAGGGATCATGCCTGAAAGAGAAGAATGAGGTCTCATGGATGAATTTTTGTGAAGAAAAAAGAAGCTGTTTCTATTTTTTTCTCTTGCTAACAATTGGTTTTTCTACATAATATCCTATTGGTGATATCCCTTGGCTACGTAGGCTGGTTGTCAGGACCAGGCTCCTGCTACTTAATGAACAGCTCTTTCCTTTCAGTGCTCAGAAGCTGCTAAGGAGCTGTAAGGAGGGAGTAATAGATTTGGCATAGTGATGTATCTGTATGTAGCCATATAATGCCCAATATGGAAGATGAAATCTATCTCTAAGGGTATCAAAGGATGAATGCTTCTGTGTACTGGGATCAACCAAGTGGCCAAATTGGTTTCTCCGGCAAATGGAAAAGTCTGTAACAGCCACTCGTTGTTACCACAGTAACTCACCTGGTTACCATTACCCTGCCTCATTAGTCCAGCCTACAACCAGCCCCTTTGTACAATTTAAGCAGCTTAGCTCGTTTCCTCCTTTTGCTTGCATGGTCTATGATCTCCAAATGCTTCCTTCCTGTGCTTCTGTGTATGACTTGGCCTGGCTGACTTCCCTTCCAATTCCTGTTCCTGATTTTTGCTCCTGACTACGGTGACTTCTGGTTTCCTGACTCTGGCTCATCTGATTACCTGCTCTGGCATCCAAACCCTAGCTTTTGTTTTTTGATTGCGTTCCTAAACTGTGTTATTTCTGCCATTTCATTAAAGGTGTGATTTTAACTGCACTTTCTGTCTCCATCTGGTTTATGGTTCCTGACACTGGTTTAGTATTGGTACTCTTCCTTTGCTCTTAACAGATGCAAGCCAGCACTCTGAATATTCAAATGCCTGATTGGTTGATAGAGTCCTGCACATAACGCTCTGATTAGTGGGTCTATTCCTGTGAAATATTGCTCCAGATCAGTTGGCCTTTAGTATAGAACCCAAATGTAAGAGCACTAAAAAATGGTTAGTTCATGTAGGGTTACTGCGTGTATGCTTGGAAACAGTAACCGCTTCAAAAAAGAAACAGGTCAAGATCTCAAATACATTTTGTAATAAGGAAATAATAGTTTCTAGAACTTTTTCTGGTCACCCTAACATATAATAAACTGCATAACATTAATGGCTTGAGCATCAGGGTCATATTACCTTGGAGACTGTTGAGATGGGTAGCCGTATCCTCCACCAAGTCCACTCGTTCCTTTCTGGGACTTTTTATGTTTGGGGGTGGAAAGAGGACCTGGAGCAAAAACCATATCTATTCTGGAGAAGAAGAAACGAAGACAGGGATTTTCTATGTATTCTGAAAAGTTAGCTGTAGCACAAGTCAACACCAGAAATCGAGGCTGTGGGGCATAGGACAAGCCCCTGCTGGCTTTTAGCACTTTGATCTTCCATGACGGTGACCTGTATTTAGGTCTTGGGAGCAGCATATTCTATATTTTTGCCAAGATAATGCATGACTTTCTTCCTGTCCAGATGGAGGTATTGAGTGTTCCCTCCAAGGTTCATGTGTGCCACCTACTACCCCTGCTGCGCTCTCCAAAATATGAAATCCAGTACTAAGAGCCAGTCAGAGTCTCAACTGACCGGAACATAATAGCTGAAGAGAACAGAGCCTATAGAGAGACCGAGGGGGCAATTTAAAATATAGAGCTCGGATATCACAATCCCCGCAAAACTACAATATTATGGCCCATTTACAAAATGCTGGCCATGATGTAGAGCCTGCAGCGTCCTGCGGAGTACTCCCTGCTTAATGCTGCAGAAAGAACTCAATCACTGAAGACGAGGCCAGTCACGTGATTTTTCTTGATCACATGACCTAGGATCTCCTCCTCTGATTTTTTTTCTTAAAGTGTATGTCAAGGCAAAATAAAGAAACATATTTAGCACATCTCTGCAATACATACGCATTTCCCCATATTGTATCCCCATAAAAACACTAAACGTACAGAAAAATAATTGTTTACATGCAAGAAACATATTAAACTTTTTAACTATTTTCCGGTTTGAGCTGACAACACAGTGTATTTTGAGCTTGGAAATCTTAGGATGTGTGGTGCCAGCCCTGCCTCTTTCATTTCTGATGAATTACAAAGAACACAGACCTCTTCTCATCTCATCCTCCATTCTAATCTCAAAAACCGCTCCTCATCACCTCCAACCTCAATATCTCATCTCCTCTCCTCCCCCCTACGCATCTCCTCTCCTCCCCATCTCATTCTCTCTCCTCACTTCCAAAACACCTCCTCATCTCCTCCCCCTCCTCAAATTATCTCATCCTCCCTTTCATCTTATCCTCCCTCCTCATCTACAAAACCCCTCCTCTTCTCATCTTCCCTTCTCATCTCACCCCTATAAATCCATCCACCTCCTCATCTTATCCTTCCTCCTTATCTTCCCCACTCCCTTTCATTTCATCCCCCCTCCTCTTCTACAAACTTCTCATTTCCTCCTCCCTCCCCATCTCCTCTTCTCCATAGCCCCTACTCTTCTCCTCTCTTCACTTCATCTCCACAAAACCTAAGCAACTGGAACACAAAGCTGTAAAGCCCCAAAGCAACTGGAAAACAATGCACATTTGTGAAGCACACGGTGCCATGCTTTTTTTATCTTCAAGCAGGGATATGGCCACATTTAGTCTATATTGCTCCTATATACATGGAGCCCTGAGAGTCGAAGACAATACAATAAAATTAAATTTGTATACTTAGTAGTCATACATAATTGTCAAAACAGCAGAAATGCCAAGATAGTAGCTTATATTGGCACCATTCAGACAATAGTTAAAGATTTCTGATAGCTGTTACCAGGGCCACCACTGTAAATCATGGGGCCCCATACAGCCTGCCTGACAGGGGCCCGAGCCCCACCTCAGTGTTTCTAATCTGCTGTACGTGGCAGCCCTGCTGGCTAATCCATGGTACACACGACTTTAAATACATTAGTATACATGCACATTATCCCTCCAGCCATGGTTCCCAGCAATTAAATAAAAGTTCCCAGGGCAGCCAGGCCCCATCAGTTGAGCAGCAGGGCCTCATTTTTAGGATCATGTGGAGTAATAATCTGTGTTGCAGCTCCCAACAATTAAATTGATATAGAGGAAGAGACCAAAACTTTAATTGAACAGAGGATTACTCTGCCTGCTCCCACAAATGAAAAAATAGCCCCTTCTCTGTCCCTGGCCCTTGATGCTGAACTGATGGGTCCTGGGGAACTTTTATTTTGTCACTAGGGGCCATGGCTCCTGGAATTACTGTGCATGTATTTGAAGAGTCCCCTCTCTACCCCTGCTGAATTGATTGGGCCTAGGCCCCATACAGTAGGGCCAACTCTACCCCTCTATTGGTGGCCCTGGCTGTTGCTACACAAAATACACTATATTGTGAAAAGTATTGGGACGCCTGCCTTTACACGCACATGAAATTTAATGGCATCCCAGTCTTAGTCCATAGGGTTCAATCAGAGGTGTAGCTTAAAGCTTGTGGGCCCGATGCAAAAGTTGGCCTGGGTCGTCCCCCCCCCCCCACTACCACCCACTACTTCCACTGTGTGTGCAGATACACCCACCGCATGCCAAGATACTCAAAGTGGCTGAAGAGAGGATCACCACTGGAAAATCAGAGGACAGGGACCCCTGGCGGGTCACTTTCCCATCCCAGCACTGTATACAGCTCCTCCCCACCACACTACACAGGGATAAAAAATCGCATTACTTTACACACAGTCTGTCAGACCTCACAGGGTGTATCTGGCTTTTATGTTGCCGTTCTGACCTGTGATATTATCTGGTCGGTACGGCAGTGTAGTTGCAGTGGGCAAATACACCCTGCGTAGGTCATGGCTGACTGGCTGTGTTGTAAAGGAATGTGATTTCAGCCCTGCAGAGGAGGAGCAGTATAGAGTGCTGTAATGGGAAAGGAGCTCAGGAGCTGGGCATAGCATCTAGGGTGGAGGGGGTGGTCAGGAGACTTCGGGAGGGGCGCAACTTAGATCTGGGAGGGAAAAGCCATGTGACACAAGATCTGGAGCCTGCAGCCCCTCAGGAGGTGTTAAGGGATTTGTTTTGGCAATTCCTGAAGGTTTCTCTGTCAGTGTTGGGGGAAGGTCACCTCCTGGAGGTGTGTCTCTTTTCCCCAGTTGTCAGGGAAGTGGGGTAAGTGGACTTTCCAGGGTTTACAGAGAATCCCAGCTGGTGACTAGGAGACACTGGGCAGTATCTTACCTCACCAGTGACATCGGTCCCATCATGGCTACAGGACTCTCCTGCTCTTAACTCGCTGAGCACGCTTACCATTTCATGTTGCGAGCACAGACACTTCATCCTGGGCTGTTCTCACCCCGTGCTCCTCTCCATTCAGGAAATGGTTCACAGCTTCTCCCCAGCCAATGAGAATGGAGGGGTGTGGACTGTGGAAGCAAAGTGGAAGCCCAGTACTGGAGCGTGGCTGTGGGGCCCTAGGGCAGATCGGAGCTGGACTTTGTGGAGGATATGATAATATGACATGGAGGCTGCAAGGCCCCCCTGGAGATAAGGGTGGGGTTGGGATTGTGACCCCTGCAATCCCTTATGCTATGTCCATGGGTTCAATATTGAGTTGGCCCACCCTTTGCAGCTATAGCAGCTTCAACTCTTCTGGGAAGTTTGCCCACAAGGTTTAGGAGTGTGTCTATAGGAATGTTTGACCATTCTTCCAGAAGCGCATTTGTGAGGTCAGTCACTGATGTGGACGAGAATGCCTGGCTCACAGTCTCCGCTCTAATTCATCCCAAAGGTATTCTATCAGGTTGAGGTCAAGACTCTGTGCGGGACAGTCAAGTATCTCCACCCCAAACTCGCTCATCCATGTCTTTCCAGGTTGGAACAGGAAAGGGCCACCCCCAAACTGTTCCCACAAAGTTGGGAGCATGAAATTGTCCAAAATGTCTTGGTATGCTGACGCCATTAAGAGTTCCCTTCACTGGAACTAAGGGACCCAGCCCAAACCCTGAAAAACAACCCCACACTATAAATCCTCCTCCACCAAATTATTTGGACTAGTGTACAAAGCAAGGTCCATCTGGATGAGCTATTTTGGGGTGGAAGAACTTGAACTTGAGTCCTGACTTCAACCCGATAGAGCATCTTTGGGATGAATTAGAGTGGGGATTGTGAACCAGGCCTTCTCGTCTGTCATCAGTGCCTGATACAAATGCACTTCTGGAAGAATGGTCAAACCCATAGACACACTCCTAACTCTTGTGGACAGCCTTCCCAGAAGAGTTGAAGCTGTCATAGCTGCAAAGGGTGAACCAACTCAATATTTAACCCTACCAACTAAGACTGGGATGCCATTAAAGTTCATGTGCGTGTAAAGGCAGGCGTCCCAATACTTTTGGTAATATAGTGTATGAAAGCCACACCATTTCATAAAATATACAAACCAGTGTTCCTCTCTTCTAAAAATTGCCATTACCTTGACTGGAGGTATTTAATCCTAGAGAGCATATCCAGATGTCCGGCAGAATACTGCTCTATCACATCCTTCACATCATAAGGCCGCAACGTCTCCTTAAATTTCTTCTTATGTAGCAGGAACTGCATTATTCTGTATGGGAGACAACCAACATAAGAACACACACAAAACCAGCAATTCCAGTTCAACGTCAGCCAGTAATATCATTAAAGTGCACCCATCAGTCAATTTAACTATAGAAAAGTAGAAGTTCTGCTTCGAAGCAGGTAACGCAAGATTTCTGCTAGGACCTTATGGTAGCCAGCAAAGCTGTCTCTAGCCATTCTTTGCTGATTATCTGCCTCCTGCCCAGATAGTCTCTGCTATCACCTGCTGCCCAGCCAGTCTCTGCTGATTATCTGCCTGCTGCTCAAACAGTCCCTGCTGATTCTCTGTCTGCTGCCCAGCCAGTCTTCGCTAATCTGACTGCTGTCTAGCCTGACTCTGCTGATGTTCAGCCTACCTACCCCTACCAGCTGCTGGCAAGAACTAAAGGGCATTCATGCCACACTGTGCCACCACACCCCCTGTTCAATTCAACAGGGCCCTGAGCTGGAGTAAAAAAAGGCTGTCCTCATCACTTCAGGTTCCTCCATCAAGTACACCAATAGACACCAATACTGGTTCTACTATAGACCCGTAAAGTCACCATTTACTGTGTCCACCCACGTTTTATCCTGTGTTAAGCCCTGATGAAGTGGGGTGCCCATGAAACACATTTAGGCCTCATACACACGGACGTTTTTTGACGCCGGCGTTTTCTGGCGTTTTTTGCAGCTCTCCATGTTAGTCAATGGCCCCATAAAAACGTTGGCGTTTTTGAGCTGTAGGTGGCGTCGGCGTTAGTGAGCAGAAAGTAGAACCCATGGCCATCGCATTCTGAGGCTGTAACGTTTTGACGTTTTTTGACGCCGATGCCACAAAACGCCAACAAACGCCAGCAAACGCCAACAAACGCCACCTAATATTGTACCGGCGTTTTCCGGCGTTTTTTGACGCCGATGTTTTTAGGTTGAAAAATAGCAGAGGGATGATTTTTTTTAAAAAACGCCTATTGACCCCGACGCTCACTAACGCTCAAAAACGCCAATGCATAACGCCGAAAAACGTTGACTTTTTTTCCTTGACGTCGGACCCGACGTTTTGTTTATTTTTTTAGATACGCCCGTGTGTATGAGGCCTTAATGTTTTTATAGGACCTATTTATCTCTTTTACCAAGTTTTGGTCTGGTGTTCTTTTTTCTATAGACATAGCTCAAGCCCCATAGGACACAACAGATCAGGTGTAGGAGTGGCTGCATCCAGTGGGATTGATTAAATGAGGTAAAGCTCCATTTTGCAATGAATATCCAATCACAAGCCAGAAAAATAAAAGAAGAGCACTTTTTGCTTGCACATGATTGGATGATAGAAGTCGGCAGATCTTTTACCCATTTACTAAGCTCTGGAGAAATAGCACTTGCAGAGTGCAACTGCACTTTGTAAAGTGCAAAGTCTATTTGCCTTTAGTAAATCAACCTCTCTGTTCCTATAACAGTTTCACAACTGTGCTGCTTGCTATGTGTGCTTACAACAAAGGAAAGACATTTACCTAGAAGCATGGATGACCACTTTTATCGTAGGGATTAAATCTTCCAACAGATATTCATTACTGTAGCCATCTGCCATAGGGTCCCCTGTTGTTCCGGCATCTACAGAGAAAGCAAGATAATTATCTGTAGCTCTTTCTCACTATAACCGTCCGGGTTCTACTTTCCAAGGCATACCCCTAGAAGCCATAGTTTCTGTACACTGTAGTGATGATCAATCCTAGAAAGCGTTTTTTTGCAATTTGGAATACATAGTTCTATAATATTAGGCTGCATGTGCTATATATCAGTGGTTCCGGATTTATAGTTAGCATAGGTTCACATTAGTGCTGCTGTCTAATCATTTGTTTCTTGATTTTCATGCATTTTTTTGCTTCATTTGTTTTTTGTTAAATACAAAATCCTGCCAAAAATATATGTATGTGCGCTGTGCTTGGTTAGTTGCTTTGAAAGGCAGGGGAGACATCAGGGGTCTAATAGACCCTTGATGTCTCCATAAAGAGGAATTGTCACTGCGCAAAGCTATCACAAGGGGGCAAATACAAACGGGCATGTAGGTCTGGCATGCATATGTAAACAGTTGTAGCACCCCACATGATGTATTGCTGCAAACGTTGGAGTGAGAGCAATTATTCTAGGGCTATAATTCACAATTAAATATAAACTGATGACCTGTAAAGGATTTTAAAGCATCACCTATGCACAATTTTAGGTACCATAGCTTGACACCATTTCACAAGCATGTACGATTTTAAATCTTGACATACTGTATTTGGCATTTATTTACTCAATGCAACATCATATTTTATATTTTACTAAAAAATTGGATATTATATTGTGTTTGTGTGCACCAAAATATATGTTAATGCATTTTTCCTGAAAATTTGCATTTGATAAATGGCTGTGAAAATATTGCGTGACATAAAAAATGACAATAGCCACCACTGTATTCTCTAGGGTCCGTGCTTTCAGGAAACATTTATGGTTTGGGTGTTCTAAGTCATTTTTTAGGGAAGAAAATGCTGATTTTAACATGTGCATGGAAAAATTAAAAAAACTGCTGCAGACAGCTAGTGGGTAGAATATATGTGAACCCTTACTTTGTAATCAGCCCATTCAGTTTAAAATAGAAATATAAGGCAAAACATTTGTATATAGTTTATATATATATATATATATATGACATTGTAAATAGCCTTTTTTTTTTACAAGAGATATGATCTTCCCAGTGAATGGCTGTGCTGGGGGGGGGGGGGGGGTCAGCACCTGTCTTGGCCATTGGAGGACAGGCAGAATGTACTCCCAGCACAGCCAGAAAAATGACCATGCTGAGAAGGATGGTCATGTTCAGTTTGAAATGTGAGAGCAGGGGAACTGGCAGAAACACCAGGTATTTCACACAGAGGAAGCAATGCATAGAGAACAGGATACTCTTTAAAACAAGTTTGTGATACAACAGGCACATATCAGGAAGGTTAAATGTTGGGGTAACATATTCTTTAATCACTTCACCTCCGGAAGAATTTCCCAGTTTAGGACCAGAGCACTTTTTGCAATTCGGCGCTGCGTCCCTTTAACTGACAATTGCGCGGGCGTGCGGCGTTGTACCCAAACAAAATGTACATCCTTTTTTTCCCACAAATAGAGCTTTCTTTTGGTGGTATTTGATCACCTCTGCGTCATTTCTGATCACCATTACAAACAAAAAAAAGAGTGACCATTTTGCAAAAAAAACACAAATTTCTTACTTTTTGCTAAAATTCAAATCCAAAAAAAAAAATATAAAAAGACATTTTTTTTCACCGGTTTTGGCCGATCTATATTCTTCCTCATATTTGTGATTTAAAAAATCGCAATCGGCATTTATTGATTGGTTTGCGCAAAAATGGCCGCGTTTACGGATTGTGAAAATTCATTTCTGGGGTTTTTATTTTTTTTTATTTTTTACTAGTAATGGCGGCGATCTGCGATTTTTAGCGGTACTGTGATATTGCAGCGAACATTTCAGACATTTTTGACACTTTTTTGGGACCAATGACATTTATTCAGCGATCAGAAATTTAAATGTCCACTGATTACTGTATAAATGTCATTGGCAGTGAAGGGGTTATCCTGCAGGGGGAGATCTAGGGGTTAACTGTGTTCCCTGGGTGTCTTCTTACTGTGGGGGGGGGGGGGTTGGGCTACCATGGGCATGAGAGATCTAACTGATCCCAGTGACAGGGATCAGTAGATCTCCTATGCCCGCACTGTCAGAATGGGGAACCGCCGTGTTTACATCGGCGGTTCCCCGTTCTTTGCCTGTGGCCGCTCATCGCGGCTCGCCGGCGGACATCGGGTCCACCCGAGCCGCGGGCACACTCCTCAGGCCCCCTAGTGGCCATTCGCAGATCGCCATCTTTTTACGGCGATTCGCGGCCAGCGTCCACACCGCCACCGTAAATAGGCAGTGTGGAACTGGTTAATAAATACAGAGCTGAGTTATTTGTGCCTTCTATAGCTGCCTAGAGCAGGGGTAGGCAACCTGCAGCCCTCCAGCTGTTGTAGAACTACATTTCCCATGAGGCATTGCAAGGCTGACAGGTACAATTACTCCCAGAGGCATGATGGGACTTGTAGTTCTGCAACAGCTGGAGGGCCGCAGGTTGCCTACCCCTGGCCTAGAGATTAGCTGTACATCTCACGTGTTAAAAATTAATTTCAGTATTTCTCAACTTTGTGCTATGGAACACAACTTTATAAATTCCTTCTTAAAAGAGATAACGTGTTTCTGCAAATATAACTAGACCCCTAAATACTACATACAATATATAGGGTGACTAGTGGAAAGTGGAAACTCAAAGCTTTATTTTTAATGAGCTGTGGTTACCTTCTGAACTTTGCCAGAAGGCATAGGCTTTCATCCTTAGTGCAGTACGGAATCGCTCCTTGTTGCTCACTCCAATGTTTTTTGGCTCTTTGGAGGGACTTTCTTCCACGCCTTCAGTGTTCAGTGGGGAAAAAGTTTTGGCTTTCGGGCTGGTTCCACGAGGATTGGGCAGGCGTACTCGATCCAGAAGACTCCACCTTTGACTGTAAAGCGAAAAAAGGAACTATTACTTGTAAATTCATTTGATCAAGCCATCTACAATATTCTCAGATGGGCAAATGTCTCCAGAAGGATGGCTTGATAGACATCAGATGGTCCTCAAATTGATGGCTTCATTTAGACGATCTTTCCTAATATTAAGAAGGTGGGCTGTATGACACACAAATTTTAATCCTTCAATTTTTTTCAAAGCAGGGTGAAGGAAACGTCTTTATTACAAAATTTTCCAACAAGCTGGAAAAACTCTCAAGAACATCCTTAGATATCTAAAGTTATCAAATGTAAGTTATGCAAGCAAGATGAATGTTAATATATATATATGAGTAGCAATAAATGACACCAGCTTGACATATGGTGGCCAACGTACAGACCCGAGGACCACATGAAGTTTCTTTAGTACTCTGACTCAGTGACTTGTCTCCTGCAGTTCTGACTGGGATCCTAATTAGGTCTATGAAGGAAAAATAATCAGACTGGCTTCTGCTGCACAAATGGTTTAGGTATATTTCTTTACTTTGTGCAGTTCATTTTCTTTTTTTATTACCCTATGTCAGCCTTTCTCAACCTTTTCAACACAGAGGAACCTTTGAAATAATTCTCCGGTCTAGGAGAACCCCTGATAAAAATTAAAAATCTACAAGTCATGATACATTAGTGTGATGGTCAATGGGAAGAATGCTCCTTACACTTGTGGTCATTGGGAAGAATTGCCCCCCTACAGATGGCTAAAAAGATCAATGGTATCTATCTGAGAGGTGGAAATTGACCATTGCTCAAGGAACCCCTAGCAACCTCTGGAGGAACCCTAGGGTTCCGCGGAACCCTGGTTGAGAAACACTGCCCTATGTAGTGGATCTTGCTGAGCAAAATATCAAAATGCTGCAACATTATTTCTAAGTGGTTGTAGAAAGCACAAATGTTAGAGCACCAATTTATAAAAAAGGCTAGCACACGGTTTCTCAGCCTTTTTTCAGTCATGGCACCCTTTAAAACTCTCACGGCATCCCATTCTAAAATTTCAAAAACTAACCTAAATAGTTTTACATAATGCAGTGGCCTCTACACATGTAGGACACCCAACATTGGAGGTGATTTTTTTTTTACAAAGCAATATACCTTTGCACACTTGTACTGACTATTATTCCTGTGTTTCTCTTCTCCCTCAGTTTCTCTCCCTCATTTAGCTAATGTGACTCCAGTGTGGAGTGGCAAACAAGAATGTCCTCAGGAGCCTAACATTCTCTTTATCAGCCTATGATAGCACTGGTTGTTGGGAAGCTGACAGCTGGTCTGCACGGTGACCATGAATGTAATGCCGCACAATAAAAACCTGTGGCTTTGGGTAACAAAAAAAGGCAGACTTGATTCACCCATCAGCTTGTTGACAATGTTTGGCCAATTTGTCAAGGCACCCCTGAAGAACCCAGGAGGGACTGGCGCGCTCACTCTGTTACAGGGGAGTCAGGGAGCGGGTAGGGCGGACTCGATGTTCGTCGGCTACCCGCGGTGACAGAATGGAGGTCCGTGTATGTAAACACATGGATCTCTGTTCTGACAGAGGGAAGGAATGTGATCGCACGTTGAGCATGAGAGCCGCAATCACTCCCCTCCCCCAGCCAGCCCAGCCAGTTAGTAACCCACACAGGGAACACCGTTAACCCTTAGACCGCCCCCTGCAGGTTAACCCCTTCCCTGCCAGTAACATTTATACAGTAATCAGTGCATTTTCATAGCATCAGTGCAGTTCATTGAAAACTACAAGCCGACAGCCGCAAAGGCTGTCGGGACTTGTAGCTTTCCATTCACAGAATGGGTGTAACATATAACATGTTACAAAAGGGGCCTCCAAACTATGTCCCTCCAGTTGTTCAGGAACTACAATTCCCATAATGCTTAGTCATGTCTGTGAATGTCAGAGTTTTACAATGCCTCATGGGACGTGTAGTTCTGCAACAGCTGGAAGGCCATACTTTGGAGATCCCTGCTTTAACAGTCTAACACAGTGTTTCCCAACCCAGTCCTCAAGGCACACCATCAGGTCATGTCTTCAGGATTTCCATTATTTTGCACAGGTGATTTGATCAGTTTCACTGCCTTAGTAATTACCACAGCTGTTTCATCTGAGGGATATCCTGAAAACATGACCTGTTGGTGTGCCTTGAGGACTGGGTTGGGAAACACTGGTCTAACATAACCTCAGTCTCTGTTTCCTGCAGCACGCACACACAATTCCAAACCACTCCCATAGCAGATATGCAGTCTCAAAACATTTCTTATAGTAGGTCTACAGCCTAATGGCCTGTACACACAACAAGCTGTTGTACGATAATCCGACCGTTTGCATGCGCGATTACAACAGCCGACGTTCGACAATCGCACAACAGAAGTTGGCTGAGCAAACTAGAAAACTTCTGTAGGCCAACAAGACATTGTACGACTGTTGACTCGTGTATACAGAAGTTGGGCCAACAAAAGTTGGAAGTGCTAAACACGCATGCTCGGAATCCAGGAAGTGCTCGTCGTGTAACCTGCATTCCTAATTCACAAATCACATTCACCTGAACTTCCTCATTATACGCTCATAACATGTCACTGTTCGGCTTTGCTGGCCGATTACTTGACTCATATCAGTACACAAGGCACAACAGCCAACAGCCGATTGTTGAACATGCGATCGTACAACAGTCACACCGCGTGTATGAGGCATTAGAATTATGCACCTTTGCGTATTTTCATAAGCTCAAAAAAAAGCTAGAAAAAAAACGCTGGATGAAAAATACTGATAATAGCATTTTTTTGCCAGCTTCTGGTAGCATTTTAGTAGCTTTTAGAAGCATTTAGAAGCTTTTAGGAGCATTTAGGAGTATTAGGCCTCTTGCACACTGCAGCTTGGAAAAGCTCAGTACAGCTTTTTTTTTTTTTACTGAGCTAAAATACAGCTCATTAATTGTAATGCGCCTATGCACACAAGCATGTAAACAAGCGCTATGCACACAAGCATGTAAACAAGCGCCATGCATTCTTCAGTAACAAAAAAAATAGGAAAATCTGCATTTTTGGTCAGTAATTTACTCCTCATGCGCTGAAGCCCCATGAACATGCTGCAGGACAAAAAGAACGTGAGAATAAGTTTGTGATTTTGCGCGAAAATTGTGTGACTGCATATGCGTGAAAATACGCGCACATAAATAAGAAAAAAAAATGTCTGAAAAAGTAGATGCTCAAACAGGAGTATCGTGTGCAAGAGGCTAACAGTTTTCTGTAGCAAATAAACTGAAATATGCTGTATGTCAGGGATATGCAATTAGCGGACTTCCAGATGTTGCAGAACTACAAATCCCATGAGGCATAGCAAGACTGAGCCACAAGCATGACACCCAGAGGCATGAGGGAAATTGTAGTTTTGCAAGAGCTTGAGGTCCGCTAATTGCATATCCCTGCTGTATGTGCAACCCTTAGGCCTCTTGCACACAATACTCCTGTTTGAGCATCTACTTTTTCAGACTTTTTTTTTGTATGCTTGTGCGCGTATTTTCGCGCATATGCAGTCACACAATTTTCGCGCAAAATCGCAAACTTATTCTCACATTCTTTTTGTCCTGCAGCATGTTCGTGTATTTTCGTGCATTTTCGCGTATATGCGGTTGCACAAGGAGGGTGGAGACTGAGCTGAAGCCATTGTTAACAAAGAAAGGTTTATTGTATGCCGAGCCAGCGTGTGGACGGACACCATTTTGTTGTAGCCCTGCTTCAACTATTGTTGCAGTTGTCATTTTTCAGTTAGGCACAGTTAGTGCAGTAATTCTTGTGTCCAAAGAGACTAGAACTCTAAAAGCAGTGCTGTATAAACATCTCAATAAAAAATAATTTACAAATTGCAATGATTTTTGGACATTAGCCAAAAGAAGACACAACATTTGCCTTGTCCTTTTCCAATCTACGCAGACAGCCAAGGTCAATTAGGAGAGCTATAAAATGCAATTATATATTTAACCAGTCAGTAATGAAAACTACCCAAACCTGGTACTTCAACCTGGTGATCATTATCAAAAGAAGACATAAGAATTGTGTGACACAGAGATAGACAGAGTACCAGATACCCAAATAGAGCAAAAAAAAAAGGGAAAGCTATATTTTGTGCAATAGGACCAATGGGGCTGAACTAAGTCATAAATATGATCACCCCAAAGGAAACAGGAAATACACAATATATCAACATTCCAGTTTGTATCATGGATGTTGTAGTACATTAAACATGTATCTTTTTAAAACTATTAAAGTGATATTAAAGGTTTGGGTTTTTTTTTAAAAAAAATAACAGACATGTTTTACCTACCTGCTCTGTGTAATGGTTTTGCAGAGAGAATCCCCAATCCTCCTCTTCTCGGGTCCCCCGCTGGTGCTCCAGGCCCCTCTCTCCTGCTTAGTGCCCCACAGCAAGCAGCTTGCTATAGGGGCACCCAAGCAGGCTCACTCCCAAGCCGCTGCTCTGTGTGTCCATTCACACACAGAGTGCGGTTCAGTCCTTCCCCCACTCCCTCCTTATTGGCTCACCGGCTGTGATTGACAGTAGTGGGAGCCAATGGCTACCGCCTCAGCCAATGAGAAGGGAGAGACCCAGGAGAGTCGAGGCTCTCGTGCACAGCTGGATCGAGATTGGGCTCAGGCATGTTTTAGGGGGGCTGGGGGCGCTGCTGCACAGAATGCATGAAGGTAAAAAACCTACCGTATATATTCGAGTATAAGCCGAGTTTTTCAGCACATTTTTTGTGCTGAGAAAGACCCCCCTCGGCTTATACTCGAGTCAGTGTCTGTGGGTGATGAGTAGATTCACATTAAACAGAGCCGTGCTGCTTCTAAGAGCCGTTCTGTGCTTTGTAAGTGTGATTAAACACATTGGAATGCAGAGAATGCTGAGAGAGGTGTCAGATTCTCAGCTTGATGTCGGGAGGTGGGCGGGACAAGCTGATGTTAGCTGTTCAGTCCCGCCCACCTCCTGATCTCCGTGAAGAACTGCAGCTCTCTCTCTGCATTCTCAGCATTCTCTGCATTCCAATGTGTTTAATCACAGTTACACAGCACAGAACGGCTCTTAGAAGCAGCACAGCTCTGTTTAATGTGAATCTACCTTACTCATCCCTTATGTGTTCTGGCTACAGTCTCTGTGTCCTGGATAAAATCCCTGTGTCCTGGCTACAATACCTGTGTTCTGGCTACAGTCTGTGTCCTGTATAAAATCCCTGTG